>JABWDY010003170.1:7106-28875 GCA_013358455.1 Thalictrum thalictroides | reverse complement strand
CGGCCCAGCCCGTTTTACACCCCTATATGGGAATGTACGCCAGTCATATAGTTGTAGAAGGAGCAAGGGAAATACTGTAAAAAATAGAGGTTGTAAAACTATCTGATCAAATATGCTATGGAACTCTTTTTGAGTTGTGGATTTGTCATTGACCCATGCTGGGTATAAAATTTCAGTAGTAAAATAGTAATTGTTTCCATGGATTGGAGAGTATAATAAATCTTAGTCTGATCATTGAGTTTGATACAACATTGATGTTGTATAGGATAAGGGAAGAGACATCAGACATCTGATTTTTGGAGTTATGCTCACACTGTAGGATGAAGGGTATAAGATAAGGTTTACTGTCGGCTTTCTGTTTGTTAGGACCTGGATCTTTTTGATGCTTCACCTGGCGCTGCTTTGACAGACTGACCAGGTTGATCAGGATTGACAAATTATGGAGCCTCCACCAACTTGAATTTAGTCTGATCTTTAACATAAAATTTCCATCTCTCATTTCCTTTGTCTATTATATACACAAGTTGCAAAGGAACTCAATGGAAAAGAAAGACGTGTGTTGCAGTCGTCAAACGGGAGAACCAGTTTTCAAAGTGAACCAGGAAGCATTGAACTCAATACATACAGAATCAGGACACAACTTTGGTGGGAAAAAAATCGCCTAAAACTAGTATCTATATACCAATTAGTTCGAAAAATGATAACTGGCAACTGCTATATCAAATGGACAGAAGAATAGAAGAATCAGTCACTCTCTCTACTAAAGCCACAAATGGCTGAAACCATCACCAAGTGAACTGAGAAATGAAATTGGAGGTGAACCATCACGATATTGTGGTGGATGGACCAATCTATACCGAATACAAATCAATGGAATGCACAGGCTCTTCATATGTACAACACAGAGCTGCTGCTATATTTTTAAAGCTTTGCACCTTCCTCCTCAACACCCTTCTGGAAGTCGGTCACCATCCGAGGCAACCCTTCCCTTAGTGCCACCTTTGGCACCCAATTCAATAATTAACTCTTTAGCTTTAGAAATTATTTTGGGTTCCTCATATGCGGATTATCTGCAGTGTGAAACTTTATTGATAGTTTATGCCAATTTCAATCACAATTCAGAAGCACTAATCAAAACAGCCAATATATACACCTAATATTGATATGGCAAGCTCTAACATGGTCATGTTCCATAAAAGTGCTACAAGTCTGTAAATCAAATTTATAACACTCTTACAACTTAGTTACAAGAGTCATTCTCATAAACTGCACTCCAATTCTTTTTAGACTCTTACAAAGTCCATCAGATCATGAGAAGATTATATCAATCTAACATCATTCTTAACATGCCATCCAATATTTAGCCCATGTATCATGTATGTATGTGTGAGATTTAAAACCACAGGTAATAGTTTGTCTGGTTGATGAAAATGTTTGCATTTTGTGGTACAACTGTACAAGCATGACGAGAGTAGAAAGGATAGCTGCATGAAACCAATCAAGGCATATAACAATATTCCTTGGGAGTTCAGAGCAAGATGGAAAATTGCGATAAAAAACATTATGGAGTTGAAGATTTCGCATAGTTATAGGAAGGCAAATTCACTGCAGATGTTGTAGCTATCTATGTTGTAAAGCTGTTGGTGGAATGTTTGTCCAGACTTTGTCACCTCTACAGAACAACCTGGGCAAGTTTATGTCAGACTTTTAAAATAAGCTGGCTTGTAAGTTGTAACCTGTTTTCTTCTTTTATATGTTCACATCTTTGTGAAATTTTTTTTTTTTTTTTCTAACCCGAAACTCAAAAACAAACGTTTGTAGTAACAGAGTAGTGTTATCTCAAATTAAATGTGTTTGGTAGGGTTTATACAAATTACCTGGTAGGGTTTATACAAATTACCAATTACCAATTGTTCGTGTGTGGTTTCGACAAATTCGCCCGAAAGCTTTCGTAAATGAAATATTTCAACACCTTTCTTTTCCTCAATTTAAAATTTGCCAAACAGACCCTTAGAAAAAGAGAGAGTGAGAGATTCCATGCCATTCCATGGATGACGTAGATCGATTGTTCGAATGCTTCAAGTGTGGTGTTATTCCTCCTCGTAAGCTCTCTTCTTCTTCTTCAATTTGATTTTACAATTTTGATTACTGAAATCATTCTTAGTTTTAAGGAACAATTAACACTTTTGTTTGAAATTCAATTGATGAACAAAACTCATCTTCTTATGAAATACGAAAACGATATATATGTAGTCTTGAATTGATTGATTTCAAATTTAGTTATCAACATTTTTTAATAATTCTATTAAAAGTTTAGGTTTTTTAATTTGAAGGGTGTGAAAGTAGGACACTGTGATGGACACAATTTATTTTTGTTTGAAGATGTTCTGGAGATTGTAAAAATTAAACCATGAATACTTATTAGAAATCAGTTTAAAGTTTGAATATGTTGTCCTACTTGTAATTGGGAAAGAAAACTTTATGATGAGTGGAATACTGCTATATTCTTATGAATATGTGTTCATAAATCATAATCTTGTTATATAACAGAGTCTGCACTAAAGGAAAGGAAGAAACACAAGGTAGATAAACCAAATGGAACAAGTAATACAAGTGGAGAAACAGCTACATGTGCTGCCTTCTTGTCTCCAGGATCGACAAGACGAAGGCAGGAATGTACCCCAGATGCTCAACTGTGCATGGAACAAGTAAGTCTATTGTTGTTAATATCAGTAATATTATTTGTCATGGTTAGGATAGTAGTTTCTCAGTTGTGTTTTGACAAGGTGTCGAAGGAAAGCCTATTTTATTTGCAGTAAGGGATAAATTGTTGCCATGACATGGCTTGTTCAGTAATGCATTTAGGTGGGTATCTGATTTGTTTTTAGTTTCTTACCTGAGATAAACTTACATTTTTTTTTACAGCTGGCTACAAAAGACGTGAAAGCAGTTAACTTTGCCAGAGGAAAGCAGCTTTCTCCTGTTGTCTTTTACGGATCTCCACATGGAGTACCTGCTAAGAGACCAACTCGTTTACTGCAATTATTACGTGAGATACGCCATGATCTTAGTGCGGATAAAAACGTGAGCTCAAGGTATTGCTACATCTATATGAACCTCCATCTAGTTTAAATTCTCTCTTGAATAGTTATATTGCATAAATTCTTCACAAACTCGTCTTTAACATCATAGGAGCAGACTCATTCGATGATTTATTACACAGGAGGGACATTTGGGTCACATTTCCTAAGCAAGATCAGGCGATCAACTTCGCAAAGCAAGATCCTCATGCTCGTCTTTTTAGTTATCAAGATCATGTGAGTGGGCAAAGGAGGTTCCTGGTTACATCATATAAGGAGTTTTGGCGAAGGTTACTGTAATTTCTTGCTTACTTTCCGTTAGTCTCTTTATAGTTGTTGAGTTGTTGTCATGATTAGAGTAGAGAATTTAAGTCGTTCTAGTTTATCACGACATATTGTTTTCTGCTTCAGGTACAAAAATATGGAATCTAGATTTCGTCATCATTATGAAGTGATTCAGCAGGTGATGATTTCCATCTACTTAGTTTAAATTCGTATAGAAAAGGTTATTTTCTAGAATCATCCTCATTATCAACTTTTTAACTCATTTTGGTAAGAGTCTCATGGAACTGTTAAAAAGTTGTGAATATATCTATTAGTTAGGAAGTTAGCAATAGTACTAAAATTTAGAATTCTATTTTCTTGGGGGTCGACAAGCAGGGTTTTTATTGAGGTTCCTTTCCTCATTTCATTAATAAAAGAGACTGGTTACATTCTGGTATACAGTTTGCCACTGGCATCATCAAAACTATCTTCCTATCATCATGAGCTAGGGATCAAATCAATACAAGTACAATTTGGAATGTTAGAAGCTAACAAGTCGGCTAGTCTATTACATTCTCTATAATTTTGCTTCAGCTCAAAGTCTTCGAGTTGCGCAACGAGCTCCTTAACCCTTGCAATTGTGTGCTTTAGTTCAGACTTCGCCACTTCGGCCATCCAAGAAAGCTACAATATTGGAGAATCTGTTTGTGCCTTCAGTTTTCTAATGTTATGTCTCCTTGCAAGTCTCAGTCCTTGCCCGAAACAATACAATTCAATAGCTGCAATAGATGTATGCCTTGACCTCCCTTTACAAAAACTGCTAGTATGTCTCCTTGTGAGTTCCTGATCATTGCTGCCCAGCCTCCGACCCCCGACCCCCGACTACAATGTACCATCTGTTTTTAATACATAATAATCATTCTCTGGCTTCTCCCAACTGCAGTATACTGGTTGTTCAATGGATGCCTCAATGTTTATGTTTTAGGTTTCCATGAATCCACTTCGTCCCTGTCCCACTCCCAACTCCATGATATAGCCAACCACTTGCAGCTTTACCTTGACATCTCTGACAACCTGTGATGCTAATTGTGATGCCACCATGCTTGTTGCTTTGAATATTCTGTTGTTCCTATCTGTTCATGTCCAGTACACGAATGCATTGAACACCAGTTTGAGAGCATCTTGAGCACAAACTTTGCCCTTTGCTTTCTGTTTAACCCATTGCAGTTTTTGCTGCCATGTAGTGTAGAGTTGTCTGTTGTATACCCCAGCAACAAAGTACTGTATTCCACACACTTCTTGAATAGGAACAATGAAAGAACAGATGCTCCTCTTCGTCTTGCCAGCATAGAACACATGTAGATGCCTGCACTACTCCCCATCCCCTCAGTTTGCTCAAGGTCTTCAATCCACCTTGCACGGCCATCCAAGTAATAAAAGAGTGCCTAGGGATCCTGTGAGAAAACCATATGATTTGGTGCCACGTCACTGGCTGTTTTGTTCTCCTTAAATCTTCGTAGGTATCCTTCATTGAATAGTGACCTGTAAGTGATATGTTCCAGACTACTTCGTCAGCTCCATCAACAATAGAGACTTCATGAGGCTTCATATATTCCTTTTTGCATTGCCTTTCTACTTGTTTCTAATGCGCCAATGTAGTGTTTAGCTAACTCATGAATTAACCAAAATCCATGTTTTTGTCTTGAGAGATCATAAACCAAGCCTTGTTAACTTAATTATGTTTGCTCAATAAAAGCTGAAAATGTCTATTTTCTTTTTCAAGATAGTGTGATGAGCTAGGCAGACCCCAACCTGAATAGCTAACTTGAATTCAGATCCTCCCTTGCAATATCTGTGAGCCTAACATCAATGGAGGACTGAAAGTAACTAGAAGAAACATTGAAGTTATGCAATGCTGCTGGGTTATCAGCAGCTCCATTAGTCTCATGATACTCGTGCTTATAAGATAAAGAACTAATGAGGGAGTATCAATTGTTTATCCTTATATTTTTTTCAAAATGAAATGAAATATTTGGGAATATGAAAAGGCATTGTCTCCATGAGGTGTCATTTTAGATTATCTAGGAATTCCATCTTGCTCATTTTGTCTTTCTTTCTTTTCTCTTCTTTTATTGTATTTTGGTAATTTGGTGTTACTTGTGATTTGGTTCTCTTTTCCTATTATCTGCTAACCCTGGAATGTTTACTCTAGGGGTTACCTTGCCACCTATACTTTGATTTGGAGTTCAATAGGGGAGTCAATGTAGACAAAAATGGAGATGAAATGGTTGACATTTTGATATCTGTGATATTTGATGCTCTACTTGATAAGTACTCTATGCATGGAGAGGAAGACTGGGTTGTAGAGCTTGATTCGTCTACAGAAGGTCTGGTTTTTTTAGGTGTTTTAGAACAATAATGCTCAGCCATTCCTTTTCTTGTCTATTTCTTTTGTATGTTGATTTATATTAAACAGTAGGTTGATTTACAGTTATAGTCTAGGAGTTCAACTACTTAAAATACCCTTAGATTGTTTAAATCTTCACTAAGTTACACAAACTAAAAAATACTTTTGACCTATAAAAGTGAAAACCATATGTGTATTCTTAGCATATCTGTATCTTTACAATTTCTTAAGTTCATTTTAGTCTATAAACAACCAAGACATCAATTTTTTCCTTGGACCAACTAAATTGACTGTAGATAAACGTGTTTTTGTTCTCTGATTGTAAGTTATTAATATTCCGCTATTGCATGCAAATTTTTTTTTTTGTTGCTGTTGACTTCATAAGAAGCTTTTTCTATTGGCATTGACTTAAGTGCTTTCTCTTGCTTCGTCTAGAAAAATTTTCACGCCATCTGATCATCCATATACCAAAAGTTGCCTTTAAAGACAATTCACATGCTGGTGCATTTGTTGCCGAGGTAAGCTTCATTGAATCTTGGTAAAAGAATTCACCATATGAACTGCACTCAAGATGCTACAAGACAAAAAAAAAAAATATTCAAGTAGTCTGAGAATGTAGTAATCTCAAAAGGAATTCGGAATTACACTGAATTTTGAAGCAAATATATATTTGATTGGTATTGCCTATGTGACTACACAGATTATTATATGCCAATTAATGACCATTTTGTTCAGGCATATACAATTTGTGTCCTCAAGCTTCTTATCACTATTCGAATTAAGTTCGTTCTACATTTCCTTTAGATCTGTCTTAGGGTCATCAATCTGAAACTTGGTTTTATGTTCTAATTTAATGTAAAGATAGGTTAGGGAATATGGTAAAATATGTCAACTGCTTTACTAATTCTTCAAAAGTAGTGCAGTATTATTCTTAAGCTCCTGTTATGCAACTTTACATATTATTGATAAAAGATACAGAACATAAAATCAAATGGAAGATAGAGTTTTTTCTGTTTGGTAAATTAGTTTGTTTGTTTTTTTTTTCCTTTTTGATAAGTTCGACTTTTAATGCTGAAAAAGACCCTTTGTTGAAACAAAGAAAAGTTATAAGAGTATTAATGTAAGCAAAATTCAAAACATCCCAGCTGGTAATTAGATCCTGAAATCTGTAGTCAGTTCTAAATCTCCCAGACATGTGGAGATTACTAGATTAGTTTACAAGAGTATTAGTTTAGTCTATTTTTCAGGGGAAGGAAATTATATCTCCAGAGCAGATAGTAATGCTATTATCCCTTGACTAAATCTCCAATGCATTTGGATTTTGTTTTCTTTTTTTCTCTATAGCCGATCAACTTAAAACAAATATATGTTTTGTGTATATTGTTGATGAATGATGACATTGACCAGATTTGCTCACGGATTTGTAGTGCTCGGGATAGTGATTGTAGACTTCAAAGATTATTTATTTCAAAAGATTCATGCTCTAATGAATTCCCACATCAGCTTTTCGTGGATACTGCTGTGTATTCTCGAAATCGTTGTTTCCGCTTAGCTTTATCCTCAAAGGCAGGGAAGAAATCATATCTTCTACCAACCAAGCGTTTCAAATGTAAGAACTTGGTAAGCTGCTTCACTACAATATAAAAGAAAAATAAGAAAAAAGTCATATTTCTGCTGGTTATGTAAGGTTGCAATGCTGCATAATGTATATATAAACCCTCTGTTTACATGTTCAGTTTTGTTTGGTAATCACTTCTGTTGATGTGTAGTGTGAGGAAGACATGTTCATGGATTCTTTAATTTGCAAGATGGATGAAGATTGCCAGAAGCTATTAATATGCAGAATGGACCTAGATTGTGTGAGGACATTATGCTTCGACTCTGAGGTTGTTATGCACTATTCTGTAAACTGTCCTTCTCATTGTTCAGCTGCTATATGATTTTGTGGAATTGTTTTTACAAATCTTTGTGGCTTCAATAAATGGTAGGAGGTTTCAGTTGAGGTCTTGATGGCATTTGGAATTTTTTATGCAGGTCAAATGTAATTATAAAAAACATTCCAGTACCCAAGACCTGGCATTGCATGCTTGCACAAGTGATCTGTCAAATACATATTTTATTGGAAAATCTCCATTTCCTGCGCTGGACACATTTGTGGAATCTGTTGCGTCCATTGGAAACATATCAGGTGGTAGTAATCATCATCTTGTTTTTTCTTGATAAAAAATTATCCGAAATCCAATAAGCATCGTTGTATCATTAACATTATCTTCTTTTTCTTTATTGATATCAACTCTTCGTATTGAAGGATGAGATAGATTTGAGATACACTTCCACTTGATATATTACACTTTGAATATGATTTGAGGTTTTATTCGAGTGGGGCAGCCTTAAAATCTATATCGACCATAGTACAGTACGTCTTTCTTTAAATTGATGGAAATTGAAACCCACTTAGCTTTTGCATCAGGAAGATGGCAGATTGTAGGGAATGTAGAATTTGCTGAAAAACGGCTTGTTAAGCACACATATTATTCTTTTGCTTTATCAGCGGCATATCTTCAATCTTTTTAATTTTGACCAAGTATTGCATATGACTATATGAGTATAGGTGACAGTTCCACTAATAATACTCGTTGTCTTATCCATTAATACTTGTATGATACTTCATGCATAGTTATGGTGTTAACTAATCCTATACATATCAAGGGGTTCATCCTGATGGATATTGAACCTTGGTGGATCTTATCTACGATTCTACGTAAAGCAACACATTTGGATAGCAATTCCATCTCTCTCAAGTATTAAACGTAACAACATATTCTAAGCTTAACACATGAAGAATCTTCCTCGGCCAACTGAGTTAGGCAGTTCATTGAGCTGAGCCTTGTCAATAATTTCAGTTCCACAATACAAACATTTAACCTGAATGCACTGGTTCTATATGGTATGCTAGTGGGCATGTTATAGTTGGATTGAAAATTCAGGTTCTCTTATATAATATCAGAACCACAAAGTGGTGTTTGCTCAGAGTGAAACACATTTATCTTTGGTGTAGCTCTCTTCTGTGCTTCTTGTTAAAATTTGAAACACTAATGTAAGTCTTGGTTTCTTGTAGCATCAGCCACATTATTTAACGATATTCTGACGAGTTTGTATAGATACTAATCTTTTCAAAATTTCGTGTTCATGATGTATTGACATTCTAGGAAAGATCCGGAGCTGGTATTGGTTCTCAGAGTATGGTTTGATGGTCTACAACATGTTAAAGAGTAGATATTGTGAACGAATTGGCAGGGAGCATAAAAGCAATAATGGTAACAGTTACTGCTAGCTCGTTATATCTTTTGCTGTACTAGATGTCAGTCATAGCACTGTAATGTTTTGATTACAAACAAATCTTGGATGTTCATAAATCTACAACTATTTGTGTAAGGAACAGGCTCATCTGATTCCCGGATCAAAATTTTCAGATGGTTTGAAACATACACCATCAAAAAAATGTGACATGGCTGTTTTCCCAAGAGAGATTGTAAGCATAAGCTGATAAGCAGTGTCATTGTTGTTATAGTGTTTATTTTATGTTGCTATTAAAGTAATGCAACACTCATGAAATCTATATTATTGGGTTTGGCAATTGTGTGATAACTGACCCTTATGGACTCCAACACCCATTCAAGTATTCAACATTAACTTTTTTTTTTTTTTAAAAGGATACTCCAGAACTTGTATCTTTGATACTCTACATTATATATATGAGATGTTTAATTTTTCAAGCCTAGAGTGCTCTATATTTCTTGGCTAATGTCTTTGTTGTTTCAGTTATGTACATAGTCGACTTCAAAAGAGCTGTCTATTACCAGAAGTGCTATGACCCTGATTGCAAAGGTATGACGACTATAAAAGATCTTGTTATTATGTTTTTTTTTTGGGTATATAGATGAAAATGAGCACATTGCATTGATATTTATTGTTTGAACAGGATATCGATCTCCCTTCCGCCCAATTCCAACAGATGTCATCCCTGATACTCTGGCTTTTTTTAATTATACAAAGCCAGAAGATTACATGGTGGAAAATAAGGATCTTCAACATCAACTTGATCAAAATGAGATGGATCCATGTGATACAGATCAGAGAATTACCGACAGTTGCAAGAAAGATGGCTGGTGGCTCGAAGCCATAAAAATTGCAGATGACATTGAGCGTAATAGAAAAACGCAGGACCCTGGCAAACTGGTCAGTCTGCCTTATCCATCTCTGTATTACTCTATTTTTCTGCAATTCATACCTAGTGAAGTGGTTTTCTTGTGCTTGAAATTCATACCTAGTGAGGTACGAGCTAAATTGCAAATCAACCTTGGATATCTATCATAGTTTAGTGCATTACATCTTTGTTAGGTACTGGAGCAGGGGAAGGATGATGATGAGGAAGATTACGAGTGGTGGATGGCTGTCGAACAAATTGCCTCGCAGATCGGAACATAGTATAACTATGAGCAAGCAGGCGTAGCATTGTTTTAAACTGTTCAAAACTGGTAACACAAGAAACAAGTGCTTCTGGCAGGTTCATATATCCACCTCTATCAGTGAAAGTTTGTGAATACCTTCAAGTTTGTAGAAGCCAACAACAGATTTGCTGGAAGGTCAATGCTAAAGGAATTCTCATGGAGCTCAGTGTTAAGATGGTAATGCTCCATCTTAAAATCTTGGGGATAGACTAAGTTGGCCAAGGCATGAAGGCAATCAGTTTGCTTTTGTTTTTTGAGAGTTGCAACTTGCAAGCATGAGATCACTTAAGAAGAGTGATCTGAAGAAGCCAAGCACGTCCTGACCACCTTTAACAAGGTCATAGTGTGGCGTTGGAACTTGAAAGTGTATCTCGAGTAAGGTTCAAGGTTTGTAGTGCTTGCCACCAAACTGGAGATCAATCCTTCAGATTTATTATTTTGATCTGCATTCAGTTGTATAATCCCTAATTATGTGTGAACTTCAATCTTAGTTCTTTTAATGTATTTTTTAAACAATTCATATAAATCTTCCACATTTAATAAACCCTAAGTTCGAGCATCCACAAAGACATTGCATGATGTAAGAGTTTCGGCGAGTACTACACACACGTGAGCTTCACAAAGGGGAATGCTCTCCTTGTTACAGTTACAGCAAGAACAGTGCTACAAACAGTGCAATTTACTACTAATAATCATGAAATACATTGGCACCGGTTAAGTCTAAAATTCTTAGAATCTACAATACATTTATAAGCTTTGTAGCCAACATCCCAACATTTATAAGAGCATTCCTGGTCGTCTACACAAAAAACATTAGCTAATATGATATCTTTTGCACCAATATTCTCTGCATCAGGTTTGACAGTTTTTATGTGTGATGAAAGCAAAAGCAGAATCTCAATTAGAGAGAGAGCTATATATATCTGGACAATGGTTTTCCTTGAGTCTTTAATACTTGCCATCTACCTAGTCATGGTATATAGATTCCACCCTGATGAGCCCATCACACAGAATGATACCATTTCTGACGAGGGGATAACTGCAGCTGAAGCTCTCAAACCCTATAATTTCGCTGAAGCAGTCTTCGGATGAGAGCAGCTTAGATCATAATCATGTGAGAAGATTATATCAATGTGACAAGAAAGGAAACAGACATAGCGTTGTTTTAAACAGTTCGAAACAGGTAACACAAGAAACAAGTGCTTCTGAAGAATGGTGCTTATTCCAGCACTTTCTCATTTTAACACTCGAGCCAAAACTGGTCATTGGCAATCACAGAAGGGTTCTCGACAGTTTTGAGTAACTATTGCTATCATGCTAAGGAAGCTACTTCATCATGCAGATTAAACCTTAGAGCCAGAGGTCAATTTTTCAAATCAGTTGATTCAAATAATGGAGGCCGTCATTAGATGATGACCATCTCAATAAACAAAGGACATATATTTTGATCTGACTGCTGATATCAATCCCACATTATATGTGAAGCATATACTGTACCTTTGTGGCCTGAGATTGTCGTGAAGTGGAATAATTTTCTTAGATGAACTGCTCTTAGTTTATGAAAGAGGAAAACACAACTAGTTCTGTTCACACATCTCTTTGTCCGCAGAGAGCTAGGATACCATAAATTCATAAATTTTTTTCAAATTTAGTTCTAATAAGTTAAGCGCTATTCATTCTGCCCAATTCAATACTTTACACTAGAAAGCCAGAAACACAACGTGTTCGAATGGTCTTTATCATTAAAAGAGTTGATTTGCAAAATGTAAAATAAGTGAGAGGAGCACTTTATATCAGTAGTACATGTTTCATGTTTATTATCCCACTTTCTGCAAGAAAAAAAAAAACTTTCGAAAACATGCAAAATCTCCCTTTATTGGTTTGCTCAAGTTGCCTAGAGCAGTCGCTATTGCTTTGATTTAGAGATCTCTACTTTGTGTACAAAACTTCAAAAAGATTTAAGGATTCAAGGAAAGTGTTTTCAAAATGTTGTAGACGTTCTACTTTGATTAAACGTCGCTTACCTTGGCTGCTTCAGCCTTCTCAGCTGCTGTTGCTGCTGCAGATGCAGCTTCTGATAGCCCCATCTTCTGTAATTCATTTAAAAATCCATTGACATCAGCGTCACTGATTTTATACGGGGTGTGTGAAGGACCTGGGAATGATCTATTTGTAACTTCCTCTTTGTACTCAGACAGAGCTTTGTTGATGACATCACCCACTCTCGCATACTGCTTGCAAAACTTTGGCGTAACCTATAAAAAGAAGACAATTCAGAAGAAACATTCTAAATATATGTGACCAAAACAACCAGGATTCTTGTACAAACCTTCGCATGATGGGGATGTTGCAGCATGCCCAAAAGATCGTGGTAAACTAGAACCTGCACATTCATGTCAAATTCAGTCTATACACGTAACATACTCTGGTTCTGGTCAAATGATGTTCCAAATAGAGCCAAGGAGCCAAAGAAAATATATGGCAGGCACATGCTTTCAAGATATACACCAAGATAACTCCCTTTTGCATCAAGAATAAGTAATTATTCTGACAATCATCAGCACATTCTTTTCTGTCCTTTCTATGTACAACATTGTGGCTCCAACTCTGATAAATTATAAAAGTATATATCGCATGCTCATGCGGTCACATGATAGTTGAGCTGAAGGATAATAATGGTGATCGTTACAATAATAAGATCAGCATTTTTAAAACTTTGAATATCAAGTTTTTTTTTCAGAAAAGGATCTCCAATAATTGATATATAATACTCACTAAGACATACTGAAATGCTGGCCACAGAACTTTATGTTCTACTATGACGCAAGCACACAGCATCAATCTATAAGCATTACTACTATAACATCTTTCTGTTTGGAGAATCCAGAATTATATGACTTTTAGAAAAATTAACAAGGGATAAGGAATTATCCTCTCCTACCCATGAATTTGTAAATATTGTTGAATTTTTCTATTTTGTTAAATTCTTCTCCCTAGAGACATCAAACAATATGTTTCGTGCTAAATATGTACCTATTGAAGAGTCAAAGGTGTACATGTCAATTAGAGCAAGTACTTATTACAATTCTGCGTGGTATCAAATTAAACATACATAGATTTATTTCGATGAGAAGTACATGATAGACAACTAGAAAATGTACCTGTCCACTACAAAATGGTCCAGCTCCTATGCCAATAGTGGGAATGTTGAGGGCAGAGGTTGCAGCTGCAGCCACAGGTGCAGGTACACATTCCAACACAACAGAGAAGCATCCTGCTTCTTGCAAAGCCATTGCTGTTTCCACAACCTGCACACGGTAACTTTGGGTTAGCATCAGAAGAAGAAAAAGAAGACAGGCTCATACAGAGTCCAGACTGATCCAAACCTTGACAGCGCTGGCAACACTCTTTCCTTGAGGCCTAAATCCTCCAAGAACACTAATGGCCTGAGGAGTAAGCCCCACATGGCCCATAACTGCAATTCCTGCTTCTACAATAGCCTTTGCTGCTGTAATTCTAGAAGGAGAGCCTCCTTCCAATTTAATAGCGTCCATGCCTCCTTCCTTGAGAACTCTAACTGCTGTATCAACTGCCTGCCCATGAGAATTACATGCCACATTAAACCAATTAAATAATAAATCCTCTCTCCACTAATTACATTAATCTTTTCATCACCCTATATGTAGAATGCAAAGACTTGCCTCAATCATCTTCAAGCATACAATCACCGGAAAACAACTCTATAACATCGGCTAATAAAACTCAATCTCACTCAACTGACTTGCAATAACATCGTGTAACATCGGCTAATGTAGATTATCTTTATCCAACCATCCAATTCAAGTTTTATACATATTCATAATACACGGTGAGAATTAAATTAACCATCTGTATCTACTTCTGGACAAGAGTTTTCATCTTGCCCAATTTGTTTAATCAATTAAAAACTAATCCAATAAAAAATGCAACTTTAGCACAAAAACCTAAGATCAATGGGAATGTCTTAGACATTTTGAATTCATAATATAAAACAATTGGAAATAATTAAACAAAACTTATCCCAAAAGATTACCTGAGTAGAGCTAGACTCATATGTGCCAAAAGGAAGGTCACCAATAAGCATGGGTCGTTTCGCGCCACGAGCAACAGCACGACAATGAACCAGCATTTCATCAAGGGTAATAGGAAGAGTGGTATCATGACCATGAACAACCATGGAAGCTGAATCCCCAACAAGACAAACATCAATACCTGCCTCATCTAAGTGTACAGCTGAAGGGTAATCATATGCAGTTACAATAGTAATGGGTTCTCCTTTTTTGTGTTTGTTTCTCAAGTGAGTAAGAGTTACTCTCTTTTCAGGACTTTGAGACTTTGGTCCACCATAAACAGAATTCTCAGGTAAATTGCTCATACATCTCCATTGATGAAGAAGATGTTTATGTGTTGAAGTAGCTAATCTTGACAAGTTTCTTGGACCTCGAACTGCCATTATAAGCTTTGGCTTTACACTTTTGGAAAAGAACTAGATAATGTAGGTGAAGTGTTTACATAAATGCCTCAAAAAGGTGAAACAGAGATTGTTATTTTGGACATCTCTCAGTTTATGGAATTGATGAAATGGTTGCTTATGCTTTTGCCATGCGCCACCTACTATTTCATGCAACTCAATTGGGTGGAGGTCATCACTTTATTGTGATCTAATCGGCTCTCTGATGGGCGATGGCCTTATATAAATGGAATCCATGCAGACTTGTGCATCAGTCCAACCAGGTGAATTATGGTTGTATATTGCCCTTTTAAAGAAGCCCTGCAAGGTCTCAGAACCTCGCAAAAGCAAGAATAATTCAACCATCCATTGTACTACATTTCAAGCAATCAGCTCAATAAATATTCAAACTATTTCTCCTATTAAAATTCTAGCAAAACTGCCACAAAAGAATATGATTCTCTCTTTTTTTAATAAGAAACCCAAGAAAAGGGTTGTCTTCAATTTATAATGTTTTCAGAAACACTATACACTCATGCCCACTTTTCTGTTCAATTTGAGTCGGGGTATACAAAACTGAGAACCTTGGCTACATCTGCTTACTTGTACTTAGCACGCTGAACAAAAAAACATTTAAAACCTCACTGGAAGCAGACCCTGTGACTTACTAGCATTTCTGATGTGCCCATGATTTATATTGGTTCTGCAATCATAACAGCACAGATGAACCTCAAAGGAAAAACCCACTTCAGTTCAAAATAATTTCATCGAAATGATTCCCAGCATTGGGAGAGTCCCATAATGTTTTACGAGTACTCCACTTGCTTGCATGAACCTCAATAGTCCAGACAAAAGCTCAAAATTTTTACTTTTTCCAAACCACCCTCCGGCAGTTATCTCCCACATGTATCAGCTGCAGATGGGAAGGAGGGGATTCCTTCAGATATTCATCTCGTTATTGAGGTCTCACAACTATTTTCTCATGTGAGACGGACAAGCGAAGAGAACTGCAACTAGAGCTTGTATGTGGGTCATTATCAAAAATTTAGAACCCATTGTATATACCAGCACAAATACTTCTACATTTGAAAAGTACCCAACTCATGGCCATGTCGTGTTAGTAATACTTTTCTTTCTCCAACCCATGCCAGATGATAAGAAAGATCAAGATTGTAGATCAGAAGCCTTGGACTACTTATGTCACTTGAACCTTGAGACTTCCCCTGCAACAAATACAAATCAAATGGTAATTATCGCTTCAATTCTACAAGGTTTCAAGGCTTAAAGCTAAATTCCTGTTATTTGATCAGATAGAAGCATGACTTACATGGAAGAAACAAAAAACAGAGAATGTGGTTCGGAATGTGCTTGCAACAAGTGTAAGTTCAGAAGACAAAACTTATAATATGATGTGCTTAGCAATTAGAATAATCGCATGTGAATCTTTCGTATAACTGAAACAAATGCTTGTTACTAAGCAATCCATGAATTTTGGTATTGAACTGCTCACTTACTGAAACAAGACGTAATGTTCAACAAAAACTAATTTTGGAGGCCAAAGGGAAACTATCTTATCCAGCAATTCTCAATACTTCCACAACCCCTTCCTTAGAAAAGGAAAACAAAATCATCTCCTAACTACATGTTAGGATCCTAAACCTTTTTGACACTCCAGTAGAGAAGTATCTAAGTCTAAATGCATAAATCCATCTCCAAGAAATTCCAATAAGTCCAAATAATACATTAAACGCAAATAACTTATAGATGTTTACCCAGTGTTCAAGAGGTCCTACATTTCTCAGGAACCAAGTAGAGGCTAGGAGAAAAAACAAAAATTCTAAAGCTTCTAAGTCCAGTACCTAAGGCTAGGGTTGCAATTATGCAATAGTGGGAGTAAGAAACCAAACCACTAGGAACTGTCTAATTGATATTCACATCCTTATTTGTATCAAGGAAAGAGAGAGTATGTACTGTGTACTAGTCAAAAACATTGCTTTTCATCAATTACCCCAATAGAGAGAGTATGTATCAGTTCTATCTACAATGCTATTTTTCCCTACAAACTCAAGCCATGCATCCTATATATCATTCATTGTAGTAGCCAGAGCTTGACTATATTTGTTCTGACAGTATAATTAATTCTAGATGCTGCCTGCCAATGGAAATATTGGAAGGCATGTTCAACCTTATTCCATCCCTTTATAGCAGAAATCGGTTAGACAGATTTCCTTACCGTATTTATATGGTTTTACTTGATATTAACTAAATCAACGACTACTAAGGAGATTGACACATTTGTGATTTGTCATAATATAAATGGCCTACTTGAGATGAGAGGAAGCAAATCTACCTCTGAATCAACTTGTCTATCATGTCCTGTTATAGTCTCCATAATGCTTGCCCTAGAATAGTTTGTCGAGAATCCCTCCCATGGAGGAACAAAAATTAGTTTTGTGCATTGAACAGGCACCAAATTTCGACTTATTTTCTCCCACCATGCAGATCCCAGAGACCACCACCTGATCATCAATCCATGCTCAGAGAAAGCAACTAATCCCTGCAATTAGAAAAGGATTCAATAATCGCAGAAAAAAATATGCAGGCGTACGGGAACAACTGCGTGTCAGTGTGTAACAACAATAGTGAGTGTTATGTATAAAAATTTTGCATAGTTGCACATACATAAACAGATCTTTGATAATCAAGTTATTCCCTAATGAAAGGAACCCAAGGAATAGAATATGCATGCATAAAGTACATATGAGAGTAATGTATAAAAATCCCGAACAGTTATCACATACATACATAGATCTATTATAATCAAGTTATTTACTAATTAAGTAAAATTTGAATAGATAAAAGTTTGCAACTCCTACACATGCTTTATGCATGGATGCTAGCATTAAGCTCAAGGAGAACACCCTTACAAAGAATCCAGCTAAGAAGATGCTGCAGGCAAATATATTAATTGGATGATCCTAGCATTATAATAAAGGTCTAAGAATGCTGCAAAAGCCTCTGTATTTGGAAATCAAAAAGGAAGAAAGGATATTACCGCCTTAAACAAGTTGTTGAAATAGTCTCTTAAGTCTTTTGATAGTTATCAATTATAAAAAGTTCAGGGTTCACTTAAAAGAAGCAAATGCATCAGTAGTATTGTCTGTGCAATTACATATAAACATATAATGGACCCCAAGTAAAGCATTGAGGTATAAAGACAATTGAACAAACCTCTCCATCTGGAGAAAAGCAAAGCGCTGAAATCGCTGTTGTTACCGTCTTTCCTGAGGCTCCACCAAGAAGACTTGGAAGTCCAGGGGGGCCACTTGCATCCAAAACCTTTACCTTTTTCACACTACATTCAAAAAATAGATGTGATCACGGTTAAAGAAGCATATTATGCATGCTTTCGTTTTACTTCACGTCTACCTCAGTAGGCCCAAAATTCAATATAACCCAATTGTAGGGAACCACACTTTCCATGGTATTGTTGAATATCTACACGAATAGTTGAATGTTTAGAAAAATATTCTAATTAGGTAGGAAACCACACTTTTCACAAAATTGTTGAATATCTTCACAAATGGTTGAATGTCCAGAAATTTTCATTGAAGCTTTTGGCAGTGATATGATGAGCTCATGAGTTGTGGTATGATAATAAGCTCATGGAGTAGCATATAAGATGGAATAGGTGTGGTGAATTGCCTCAGAGCAGAATTTAAACAATTATATTGTTCATTGACATAAAAACAAAATTATTGCCTTTAATACGTAGATATTAGAAACTAAATACAAGTCCATGTACTACTCAAGCTAAGGTTTGGTGGTGGCCAGTGGGCTTCATTGAAATTGGAAAGGCAAAGACAATTGCGGAGCTAATCTACAACCGCCCTACAGTGGTTGAGGGTAGTACCATATCATGACTTGTGACAGGGCAGCTCCCTGTCCTACCTCTGTACAATTGGACACTGTCTTGTGCTCTGTAGTCCTCTGCCACCTCTATAATCACTAATTAATAACACGTTTGTTTTACTTATTATGTCTTTAACACTTTTACTGCAAAAAAGTTCGTTTTACCTAAAATTAGAAGGTACTTACTGATATGTAAGCCGCAAGATTTCATCAAATACTATTGAGGATATATTCATTTTTCTTTTCTTATCTTAAATACCTTTGCATGTCGTACACCTGAATGGTCACACTCTCAATTTTTCCGATGGGATCACCAACTGCCAACCGTGTTGATGAATCATTCACAGATACCATTGGGAAGGCACGGATGACTTCCTTCAAAGCCGCCATGGAGCTTAAGAGGCAAGTTTTGCGCATGACTGAGTTGCCATGGTCTATTGTCTGCAGAATAAAGCTTATTACCTGCAAATCTGTCCAAATGTTAGAGCAATCAATATGCAGTCATTTCATATTTAATGCTTTAAGATTTTAAAAAATTAATTATTACATGATAATATGGCAGATAGAGAACATCAGAACAATATGCCTAGATGCACCTTTTTCTGACATTGGAAAGCACTGTATGGTAATAACATTAGATAGCCTACTAATGATATGGTATGCTAATATACAGTAAGTTCGTCATACAAATTCTCTATTTGAATGATTAAGATTGCAAATTACTCCATTAAGATAGAACCGAAGACAAACAGGAGAATGACCTTCACCTCTGTCAGAAAGAGAGCTTTAATGTTAAGCTTTTTATAATGGTAGAAATGGTGCAAATCTATCAAGGTAAACATCTTATGTGCTAGTACCAATTGAAGAAAGCATTATTGAGCATGGATAATGATAATACAGGTTTTCCGTTCTTAAATATTCAGTTGATCTGTCTTCATAGACACATGGAATGATTGTCTTTTTTCTTTGAGAGGTAAACAACTACCATTAGAGCCACAGAGTTTCTCATAAAATGATTGTCTCCCAAGAAGTAAAGTGTCAACTTATACAAAGACATGCAAAAGTTTTACTTTGCTGTGTTTTTAGCGCAAAATAATTCATATAAAAGAAAGCCTTGGCAAATATACTCACTTTGGTAAGACTATAGACAAGCTTTTTGCCTTGCTAGAGATTGATACACAGTCTATATCAATGAAACTAGTCTAATATCTTAACTCCTCACAACTTCAGTTCAATTTCTTTAACCATTTTATTTCCTTTGTTTTGAGAAAGAGGTAAACGAGCATAATGTATGCATAAAAGGGTTCAATACTATTTTCCTTAACTAACGATCAAACAATAAGCCTAAGCCTAAGTCTGAGTCAGACTCGTGTCGAGAAAACTATCCATGCCAGTAATTCCTAGTAAAACTAAAAGGCTTCTCCATTTGCTTGTGTCAAAATATTCAAAAGAGAATTGCCTTTTTAACATACCTTATCAAGATATAGAGCCAGGGGTTTGGGGGAACCGCGCACAACCCTAATGAGAGTCATGAGGGAAACTAAATGAACAGGAGAATCAGAAGCAGTAGACCAAATCTGACTTTCTATAACATGTAGGAAACCAGGTATATCGGCCATTGCTAAGCTTGGAAGAAGAATCCCAACCAGAACCTCCCGGATTTTCATAGCTGCAACTGTATTTTGTGCTCCTGAGTTAGTAGATGCTCCACTTACACATTCTACCTGGAAAAATATATCCCCCAGCAAGCGGGGTATCTCTGAACCAATGCATGCCTTCCAAATACTCTCCATTCCTTCCGCTAAGAGTTCTGCTGCAGCTGAACTATATTTCTCATTCATTGCCATAACCAGCTTTATTAATGGATACACAACCAATGCAGCAAGCTTCAATTTCACAAGGCTTGGATACCAGATGGCAAGTGCAGCTGCGACAATAATGTGAGAGGCCATAGCATCTTGGCTTGTTCCTCCAACACAAGAGATCCAGTCTCGCATTTCAAATGATTCCAACCACGCCAGTATGCTGGATTCCTCAGACTGAGAATCATCACGTGTTTCTGTGGTCATGAATGGCTCCGTTGAGCTGCTTGCAGATGTTTCCCTTATGGAAGTTATGGTGATGGGTTTCTGTTCATCATTTAAATCCCCTGAAAGTGAAGACAACGAAAGAGATGTAATTTGGTCTAGTTTCTGACCACAGAGTGGATGTGGAGTAGCTCGTGAGGCAGCACAGTGGAACAGAGAGCGTGCAGCCATGCGCACATGTTCACTTTCATCTTGCCAGAAACTCACCAAAATCTGTAAGACAATGATCAAAGACAAATCAATTTTAAAGCAACAACAATTAAATGCATATAAAGCATTCCTCTTTGATCCCCTATACTATACACACAGACATGTGCACAAGATTATATATAAACTCATGCGAGTTTATCCCCTTCAATGATTCTATCCCTTGTGCTTATATGCCTTTTAAAGTAAGAAAAAATATGGAGCAAATAATTAACGATTAATATGCAACCTGGAGTGAAGGTGGCTTTAGGTCCGGAAATTTCTCAGCAAAATTGCGAGTATAGAATGCTGCCAAAGAACTACACAAGAATACAAATCAGGTCAAACACATGCCAAATGGAAGGGCAACATATAGATGCTTATTGAGCAAGATGAAAATGGTTCTAGTTTTATTAACAAAGGGTGCAAGGAAAGACGATAACATTCCATAAAAAATGAGATAAGAAGATAATTTGGTGACAAAGTCTAGGTATGGAGACAGCAAGGTTTCTTTAAGCGGAAAAGTTTGAGGAAATTTAGTAATGCATAAACATTCTAACTAATATTCTTAAGCTAGCAATGAATGGAAAGCTACAACTTTCTGTACTATAATAACCGACTCTTGATAAAGACGATCATAGGTTAATTTTGGTGATTCCTTTTAGCCGAATAAATAACCATGAATCTAGTGTCTGGGATAACATAACCATAAAACCTATGACAACCACTTGGCTGCAGTGTAATTGAGATGCCAGCCACTAGAACATTTTTTTTCAGTGCAAGAAATAACACAAACAACAGCTCACCACAAACCTTTCTTTCTTTCTTTTTTT
>JABWDY010003156.1:1089-13978 GCA_013358455.1 Thalictrum thalictroides | reverse complement strand
ATTATATTATATATGCAATACAGAGGATATCAATATACAAACCAGAGGACATAATATGAATAAAACAAGAAATGGGTAAAATAGTCATAAAAATTAGGAAAAAACCAAAAGTGTCCTGTTTGGGAAAATTCCGGTTTAAAAGCCCGGTTTGGGAAGACACACCATAAAAGTGGTTCCCTTTGGGAAATTACCCTTAACTGAAAGCCAAAAGTTTATACTTTATACAGATCCACTACCTTCCATTTCTTGTTTTGTTTTTTGGAAATGGAGGAAAATCCCTATTTGTCTTCACTCTTCAACTATTTCCAAATGGAGGAAAATATAAGAGGAACTATTGGAAATGAATTTTTTTTTATGAAAGTAGTAAAATTCAATTTAAAATCGAAAGGAACAAGGCTTACAATGGTACAACAAGATTATTAAAAAAAACCCACTTTTGCAAGGGCAAAATTGATTATGCCAAGGGCCAAAAGTTTGATTTACAAACATAACCCCAAATGTTATTTTAAACAACTCTAAAATTAATGTTTAATTGCTTCTCGTTTCTTGTTCTACAAAACTTCATAAACTGACTGTATACACGGTTCATATATTATTCAAAAGAAAATATTATCATATCAGAATCTAAAAATTTTCAAGAGTTCTTGTATGAAATATAGCTTAATGACCAAGATAGATCCGTTGAAAAAAAAAATCCTTTCAACCAATTATATATCTCAACCGATTTACTTAAGAAATATTCAATTTCAAAGGACTAATTGGAACGGAACCAGAACTAGTTTTATAAGTCTGATCTGATCGGATAAGTCCAATTGTTGATCCGATCCTATTTCAGATTTATTTTCCGAAATATTCCCAAGCATACAAAATATTTGAATTATAAAACAAAATTATATTTGGTCACAGGTCACAACTCACAAGCTCTCAATGGAGTCAATGCATGATCGAAAACATAATTAATATGTTTAATTCCATAGTTTCAATTTGTAAAATTAACGTGTCCGAAAATTTGAAGCGTTAAAAATAATAATTATTTTTAAAATATTCACAAATGGTGCGATACCTATGCTGGACTGATAACTGTTGTTGTAAGCAAATTCAGCCAATGACAGATAGTCTTTCCAAGTACCTCCAAAATCAAGAATACAAGCGCGAAGCATGTCCTCTACAATTTGAATCACCCTTTCAGATTGCCCATCTGTTTGTGGATGGAATGCGGTACTAAGATTCAGCTTCGTGCCGAGTTCTCTCTGAAAACCTCTCCAAAACGAACCAGTGAATTGAGTACCTCTATCAGAAACAATTGATTTTGGCGCACCATGCAACCTTAATATCTCTGAAATGTACTTCTTTCTCAATTTTTCAGTGGAGTATGAACTTTTAACGGCTATAAAGTGGGCAGACTTTGTCAATCTGTCAATTACAACCTAGTTGATATTTTGACCTTTTGTTGTGACCATGCATGTGGTGGACATTTTAGTGCAAATAAAACGACGGTTAAGGTTTTACAAAGTGGATTTTATTGGCCAACGTTGTATCATGATGCTAATATTTATTGTCGAAATTGCCACCGGTGTCAACAACTAGGTAAGATTTCAAAAAGGAATGAGATGCCATAAAAATACATTTTGGTAGTTGACATTTTCGATGTTTGGGGCATTGACTTTATGGGACCTTTTCCCTCGTCCAAAGGATTTCTATACATTCTATTCGCGGTAGACTATGTTTCAAAATGGATTGAAGCTATTCCAACTATGAAAAATAACAAAAAGGTGGTAACACATTTTTTGAGAGAAAACATTTTTTCTAGGTTTGGGGTGCCTAAAGCCATCATTAGTGATCAAGGATCACATTTTTGTAACAAGTCTTTTGAGAATTTATGTGAAAAATATGGTATCACACATAGAATAGCTACACCTTATCATCCACAAACTTCGGGGCAAGTTGAGGTATCCAATAGAGAAATTAAGCGTATTTTGGAAAAAACGGTAAACCCCGAAAGAAGTGATTGGAGTGACCTTATTTTAGAATCTCTATGGGTTTACCGCACTGCTTTTAAAACTCTCATTGGCATGTCACCATATAGACTTGTCTTTGGCAAGCCATGTCACTTACCCGTGGAAGTGGAACATAAAGCTTATTGGGCTATCAAGAAGTTGATATAGATGAAGCCGGTGAAAATAGGAAATTAACACTTAATGAATTAGATGAAATTTGTAGTGGCGCTTATGATCTTGCAAAATATTACAAAATGAAAACTAAAAGCGTGCATTATACAAAAATTCTAAGGAAAAAATTTCATGTAGGTCAAAAAGTGTTATTATATAGAAGCCGTCTACATTTACACCCGGGTAAGCTTAAGACAAGGTGGGCCGGACCTTTTGTTGTTACTAAAGTTTTACAATGTGGTGCCATAGAATTAGAAAATCCAAAAGACGGAGTTATGTTCCAAGTAAATGGTCACGTGTGAAACCCTACTTGGAACTACCGACTAAGGATGTGGAAATGATAGATTTAATAATGCTGGTATATTTAGATGATGAATATGCTTTATAAGCTTGGATATGTGTTAATGTTTTGTTTGGGGGTGACATGCGAACGTATACAAACAATGGGTTAGGAAGCATGGGAACGTGTAGAGAAGATGAAACAAGAATGGTTTAGTTAGTGGATGTGTGTGTTTAATGAGGGGTTAGTGGTTGGGAGTTACCTTTTTACTTAATTACTAAGTTAAAAACCTTTTCATCTTTCACCATCATTTCTATTTAAACCCCCCCTTTTCTTTCACTCAATTCACACACAACAACTCTCTTCTATCTCTCTCACTCTCTTTCTGTCTCCTAGGGTTTCCATTTTTTTCATCTTTTTCATTTCTGTTAAACTCGCCCCACGCGAGTTCCCTTCCTCTTCCAACTCGCCCGAAGCGAATTTTCCAGAAATTTCAATTTTTTTTGTAATTTCAATCTTCACTTCTCTCCATCTTTTACCTCCATTTCTTCATGGCATTTGTCGAGATTCCAGGAGGTAGAAAAGTTCTTTATGAGAAATCTTTTAGAAGTGTGTTCAAAGACCCCCTTATTTGACCATTTTTCCGAAAGGAAATCCGAATTAGGGGGTGGAAAAACCTCTTTGTTCGCAAATCCGACAAATGGTACCCCACCATTGTCGACATCTTCTACTCCAACCTCATTGCCCGCAATGATGGGACGGCTTTCGTTGCTTACCTAGGAATGGAGTATGAACTTGAGCACAAATATATTAGCGATGCTCTTGACATTCCTATCTTACAAAACCCACACCTACAACACCCAACATGATATCCCACACATCGCATCGAAGATGACAATCGAAGGAAAGGTGAAGAGAGGCTCCTCATGCATCGACTTCAAGTCCCTAAGGAGGAACCAAGCTATGGTGGCCTATTTGTTAGGTTACAATGTCCTTGCCACATCAAAGCCAACGGACATTAACCGAACCATTGCCCACATTCTTTGGTAGCTCCAGACGAAGAACCGGAATTTCTGCATTGTCCGGATTCTCTACAACAACCTCACCACCGCAAAGAGGGCGGTACTCCCGGTGCTCATCACCAAGATTTGGCGTACCGTTTGGAGGTTGCCTACACCCGAGGGAGAGTACATTGCTCCCAAGCGGACGATCCTCTCAAAGGCCATCCTCTTGCAATGTGTGAAGAATAATTGGTGCGAGGGTGACATGGAGGAGGCCTTGAGGGAGAGGCAAAGGCAAGGTGTCCAGGCCGATGGGTAAAGCCCACTAGAGCTTTCACGATTGGATGGGCTTAACGATCCCAATGCAATTGGGAGGGTGCTCACGACGGTTATGGCCCACATGCATCAAAATGTAGTCCAACAGTTCCAAACGTTCAATGAGAGGATTGACAACTTGGACCTCACAGACCTCAAGGAGCATGTGATGGGGCCAACACCAATGCCCGAGGTGGAGGAGAGTGAAGGTCCCACAACGAGTAAGGACGAGGATGATGATGAGGATGGAGAGGAGTAGAGTAGTCTTAACATAGTTTTTAAGTTTGTAAGATCGAGTCTAAGTTTTTAGGATCGATTCTAAGTTGTTTTTACTTTATTTATGTTTTAGTAAGTTTAAATGCAATCAAATATTGCAATTTTCATTTCTTGTACATAAATGTTGAAAGATTAATGAATGAGATGAAATTTTGTATACATATGTGTATTTTTAGCTTTCTAAGTAATTTTACATTCCCGCACACTAATTTACTTGTTTAAGTGCAAACATTCTGTTTGGGGGTGAAAAATAACCTAGTGCTATGAAATGCACGTATACAAAGTTGAAAATTCCATAGAAATTCAGAAGAAACCCTAAAAACCATAAAAATCCCTAATTTAGGTCAAATACATGTTGGACTAGGGTTAGGACACCAATTTTTGTTTCTAGAAGTCCTAAAACAATTATGGATAGGTTTTGAAGTATTCTGGATGACCTAGAACACTCCAAAGGCAGTTTGGACTTACACTTGGAGTTTTGGACAAAATTGAATTCTAAACCAAATCGAAGTCCACGCGAGTTGCCTAAGCCTACCAACTCGCTCCAAGCGAGTTTTACAAAAAAAGACAAATTTTTTTGGAATTCTGTGATTTTTTCAGGTACGTTCCTCGTTTGATCTTCTTTTTTACTTTCATATATATAATTATGTGTCCTTCATTAGAATATCATGGAGAGAATCATAGATATCTCTTAACCCGATACAAGAGAAACACGTCTACTCCGTTTTGCTAAAATAATTGCATTTTCCGATGAACATCCGGAATTCAAACCCCCGGTTTGTAGACATGCTATGTATTGGAACATTGTTCCTGAACGTGGCTATATGGACTTAATGAATTCTCCATGGGGGAGTTACTTCTTTGAAAAACATAGCAAGATGGAATGGAAAATCTCTTGTTCTCCGGTAATGAGACTTATTCACCAACTTTTATTAGATAATTTTATCGGAATATTGAAATAGTACATAGTGAAGAAAAACCTGGATTTTATGTTAGAATGCATGGAGATATCTTATACGTATGCCCGGGTATGTTGGGTCAATCATTAGGTATACCACACTTTTTATGAAAATTACAATTATATGATGGAAAAGTGGTATAACTCCAACAAACCCGTATATGATGTGCTTAAGTTTTCTCAGATTTTATCACCATGTGTAATAGTGGAACACTAGACACAAGTCAATTTTGTAATAATCAAGCTCTCGTTTTGATATGGATGGCAACTAATATCTTTGGTTATGAGAACCCCTCTAGAGTTGATGATAACATGTGCCAGCTTTTATATGAATTGCAAAATAATGAACCTTGTTATCAAATATGCTTTAGACTAATTAATACTATTCTTGATGTTATCCTTTCAAATAGAGCTTTATGTGTGCTTCCGGGCACCGTCACTAAGATGGTTGCCTTCTTTCGACCTGAATGGTTGGAAGGCTATGTTGATTGGGTCCCGATAAGACCCATGACACCTCTACACCGTGTTTTGAGAATAGATAGACCTATAAGTTATTTCCCAAGTATTATCCATAAATAGAGAATGAGATGTTCACTATACTCCATGCACCAACCAATGACTTGGATCTCTTAAGCCACCTTCCCGAACATAGTAAAAAATTGTGGACTTTCATGTTCGGATATATAGATGAACGGGAAGGTGTGGTAGTCGATCATGTGGGAGAACCCATAAATCCTCCACCGTTTAGAATGAAGCTAAACTACATTAGCAACTATGTGATCAACAAAATGGAAGTGACTCTTTAAGTGGTTGGAGTAGTGATTCGAACATATGAGTTTGCAACATATGCTTAGTTTCATGCATCATACAACATATTTATCTTTGTTACTCACGTTTGTTCTATCTCTTGTAGGTAAGGACTAAACACACACAGGTGCATATCATTCATCATACATACACATATTTGCACACACACACAATATAGCTTTTGTACATCACTATGGCAACTTTGCTCGAATTACCAAAGGAGCTTCGGAAAGAGATAATCAAAAAAGTAGCCGAAGAGGAATGTAAAAGACTCGATTTTAAGCTCCAATGGTTTGGTTATGGAGTGTACATACGTAAGTACCATGTGCTAGAATTCTTGATTCATATCGATAAATGGTAATGTATAAATGCACGGTCTTAGGAATCTGACCATTAAAGACCTTCATTGCATGCATCATTCGTACTTTTATTTTCAGCATGTTTTTTTTCTGTAAAAAAATGTATATATATATTGTTTTAGTCGTTGTAGTATACTAACCTTGCAAGAAAAATTCTTTAAAAAATGGAAACAAGGCTTACTACAAAAGAGGATAAGGACTTGTGCCAAGTTTGAGGTAATATCCTACCTTTAAAATTATCATATATTTCACATAGAGGACTATGCACATATCTTGTTTGGGGGTGGGGTATTATATTACCTAGCTTGACATTTTCCATGTTTTATTTACAAAAATATTTGTTTTTGTTTTAAAAGGTAAATTTTGTGATTTTCAATGATAAGAATAGATCTTTAATTATCATGATTAGGAATTGCTTATATTTGAAATTGTTATATGATCATTGATATGTCAAGAGCATGTGTTATTACCTAACATAGATTTCATTCATGAAAACATTGACTAGCTTATTTTTATGCATATAGTGTCGTTTAGCATAAGTCAAGTTGAGATTGATTGATCTTCTAGGAAACCCAAAAAATAGTGTGGAGATGATTGTTAACCCAAGTGAGATTTGAGCCTTTCTTTCTTTGGAGTGTATTTATAAATGTTATATCTTGTGAATTGTGACAAACAAGGGCAAAACAGATATTTTACATGTTATGTTATATTATGAGTCCTTGTATTAGGTCTAGTTCTTGGTGTACTAGTGTCCGGAAGGTTTTGGAGCTGAAGAAATCAAGAATGGCCGCGATCGGCGGCAACCGAGCATAACCGGGAGCCAAGCTGACAGGTCAAGCTAGCAAGTGAAGCTGGCAGCTGGAGAAAGAGAGTCATCTTCCTTCCATTCACTTATTTCAATTCTTCCAATCCAAGTGAGGTTGAGTGAATGATTATATGTGGGTATTGTTATAAACCCTAGAGTGCTTCTATCTTCATCTTTATCTACTCATTTAGTGAGTTTTTCAAGAGAGATAAAAACCCAAATTGTTCTTCAACAAGTTTGGTGGAAAACCCTAGATTGTAAATCTAGGTTACGGTAATTGGGACTACACCCTACTACAAATCCAAGAGGTGGAATCTTGGTTGAAGACTAAGGGACTTATCTTCATTTCTTTCAAGATGTAATCCAACACTAATGTAAGTGGTGTAGAGCTAGAGGGGGTTCACCTTAGCTTTGGGATTCTTAATACAAAGGGAGTACTTGGAGAGTGGATGTAGGCTTCATTGGCCGAACCACTATAATCTTGTCTTGTGTCGTTTGCTCTCTTTACTTAAGTTTCTCATTTGCTTTATTGTTTTCTTTGTTGGAAATCTCTACCTCTCATCAAACCAATCTTCTAGTTGATTTGAATTGTGGTCGAGGAAAGGGTGAGAGTGCCTCTTTCTCTACTCACCCCGTCAAATCTAGAACTAGAGTTGGATTACTTAGGTCATTGATTAAGGTTGATTTATTCATCTTAATCTAGTTGCAAGTATCTAACGACTAGGAGGTTGTGTTGATACTTAGTGTAGAGATTGAAAACTAACTCCATAGTTGTTCACCTTTTTGCTATATGCTTGTTGGTTTACTCGTGTGAATCTTGCTTAGGATTATCTTTTATATTCCCCACTTATTTATCCTAAGCATATTAGTTAGTGTCTGTTTTCTCTGAGTAAGTGCACGTGACAGTTTGCCTTTGTGTTGTCTCTTGGGGGTGATCTTTGTTAGCATATTTTTTAAATAGACTATTCACCCCCCCTCTAGTGTATTGGACACAATTGTGTAAGGAATATCAATTGGTATCAGAGCCGAGTTGCTCAATCAAGGTTTCAAAACCTAAGAAAACGATCCATACACGATGATGTCCACAGAGGGTAGCGCTGTAAAGAAACCTCCCTTGTTTGATGGTAAAAATTATACTTTCTGGAAAGCTAGAATGAAAATGTTCTTGAAATCACTTGATCACTTGTGTTGGGATGTGGTAGAAAATGGTTTTGCAAGACCCACATTCACTTCTGTTGTAAATGGAGATTCGGTCACTTCACTGGCACCTATCGACACATGGTTAGCTGCTGATAAAGCTAGATGTCACGCAAATGCCAAAACTCTAAATGGCATCAACTGTGGCATATCACCTGAAGAATTCAAGTCTATCATAACTTGTGAAACTGCTAAGGAAGCTTGGGATATCCTAGAACTCTCTCATGAAGGAACTACTCAAGTGAAAGATTCCAAGCTACAGATGCTGACCAGTGAGTTCGAAAGGATGAAGATGGAGGACTCAGAAAAATTTGGTGACTTCTGGTTAAGGCTTCAAGACTGTACCAACTCTATGTGGGGAATAGGACAACAAGTGGATGATTCTGTTATAGTGACAAAAATTCTTCGATCTCTTCCTGTCAAGTTTGATCCTAAGGTGACAGCCATAGAGGAATCTGAAGATGTTGGGAAACTTGACTTAAAGGAATTGGTTGGTTCTATCCTAACCTTTGAGATGAAGATTGCTCCGAGAACCACTAAAGAAGACAAGTCTAATTCTGAGAAGTCTATTGCCTTCAAATCCTCCACCTCCGATGAACAAAATGAAGATCTTGTATTGATGGTAAAGAGGATGGGTAGGATGTACAGAAAGAGCTAGAACTTTGCTAGAAACCAGTCAACCTCTTACAACACAACGGACAAGAGCACACCAAGGTTTGACAGATAGAAGAGCCAAGGGTCTAATGATAAGAAGTGCTATACTTGTTGAGGCACTGGGCACATATCTACAGTGTGTCCTGACAAAGCGGTTTTCCGGGAATTCCTTCAACAGTGCCTTCCCGTCAAACCTTTAGCAGTGCTAGCAAACCCAATCTGCAAGAACAAGTTAGCTCTACTAGCACTACCAAATATAGCTATGGATCAAATACTATTTATAAACCTTCAATTTACAACTAAACCAATCCTAGAATTAGTGTAGAGGCAAGTAATCAGGTATCGAATCCACTCTTTCCAAGAATTGGGTACTTTAACTTCAAATAAGAAACAACGATGAATGATGTCGTTTATGGAAGGATTGATTGATGGTAGAGATGATTGTTTGAGAGTAAAGTACGATTGAAGCAAAGAACATGTATCTAAAGCAAGCAAACAGGAAATATAAAAAGGTTGTGAATATGGAGAGAAAATCGGGGTATTACTTTGTTTCATAGGCAAGTTTCCAAATTAACTACTCATGCTCTTGTTTACCATGCACCTAGCTATAAACTCATAGACAAGCAATAATTAGGGTTGGTGAGTTCCCTTGCTCTCGACCCAGGAACTCGACCTCAAAAAGTATTCAAGACCCAGTACCTCTCATCTCGATGCCGTCAATCAAGTAGTGAATTACTTCTCTTTATACAGTTTATTAACTATCTTCTCTCTCTCGATGCCAAGATAAATTAAAGGTAGTATGAGGCTCGGAAGTCTCTACACAAGCAAAAAGATCTCTCTTTTATTTATTATGAAGAACAAAGAGTAAAAACTATTCTACGGTGATCAATCATAAAACAGTTACCTTCCAAGCATGGCAAACATGAAACACTTGTAATAAATTCTTCTACTTACCTAATCCACTAGTAAAACCCCATGAATTGATTAGTTTATGGTGATTGTGGTGATGATCATGATGGTAGTAAAAGTAAAAGACATAATTAAAAGACAAGAATGTAAAGACAAGATATTAAATTGCATGAAAAGTAAAGATATGATAAAAAATATGAAGAACTTGAACTTGAAAAGTAAATAGACTTGTATTAAAATTAAAGGAACTTCTTGTTCAACATGAAATAATATAAAACCCTAATGATACTTCAATTTATGATCAAAGCATAATGAATTTCGTGGCTGTCCTCTCCTTATATAGGGAGGAGTCCATCTAACCCTAGAACTCATTGAATATTGCTAGGAAAGAGTTTGTATTTGGTTATATAACTTGTAGGAAGCTTCTTGAGCTGAAATTTGGTGGAGAATTAGGTTAAACCACATGGAAGACTCAATCAAAATCTTGGGTCCAAATTCCTTCTAGAAATACGAATTCCAAGAATCCCAATGGGCCCAAAAACTGCCTTCTGAAACTGGGTCTGGTCGGTTTTGATGAGTCTTTTCGTCCTGATTCCATCTCTGTTTTCTGCGATCTACCTTGACAGTCTTGAAGTAGGAAGTGAGAGCTTTCCAATGCCTATTTGTGCTTCAAAATCCAAGCTCTCTAACCCTTAATTTCGTCAAGTTGGCTAGTCAAAACAGCCTTTTTACCGTATTTTGCTTCCTTTTAGCTTTTCCGGGCGAAATACACCTACAAACACGTAATTTTAACAACACCAAGCATATCACATCACTTTATATCATAACTTGAGACAAATATACATGAGTTAAGGGGATATATTTACACTTTTGAGCGCTTATCATGTCCCACTAACACATCCAGACCCAAGGCAATGAAGGCAACTGCTGAATCAGATACTGATATTGAAAGTGACTATGATTCTTCAGAAGATGAGGGTTCCTCCTCTAAGAAAGTGTTAATGGCAATTTCTGAGTCTAAACCTGTGATCTCAAGTGAAGACGATGGAGATAGTGATTCAAAGGGTGATTCTGAAGATGATGAGTTACAAGAGGCCTACAATGAGCTTTATGAAAAATTTAAAAAGGCCGCAAAGAGACTTGAGAGCAACAAAATCAAAATCAATGAACTTTATGAAAAGTGTCAGTTGCTCCAAGTCGAGAAGGATGGATTTGAAGGTCAAGTCACAGATCATAAGTCAACCTTACTTTCTATCTCTGAGGAGAAGGAGACTTTGTCTCAGGAGCTGAAGAAAATGAAGATATCATTTAAGAAGTCTACTTCCATTCCTGAGACATTAAGTTTAAATCATCTCTTGAAGGTATCAAGGAGTATCCATGATAAGACCGGATTAGGATACAAGGGTTTTAAAGCTTCTCAGACTTCAGTAGCAGGACATGGATTAATTTCACCTTAGAATGTCAGGAGTTGTTACTATAGTAACATTCATGCGGATAATGTGTCTACTTTTCCAGAAGACAATTCTACTTCCAAAAACAATGAGAAAGATAAAGAAAAGAAAAAGAAGTAAGAAGATACATACCTAAAGTCCCTTATCCACATAGACTTTTAGGTCCCGACAAAGAAGAACAATTCAATGAGATAAAAGAAATTTTTAAAAATCTATACATTAATATACCTTTTCTCACCGCTCTTAGAAATATGCCTCAACACGCTAAATACTTGAAAAAGTTATGCACCGTTAAAAGGCGAACTAATATTCCTAAAGCAATTGCCTTCTTTTGTCGAGCAAATTAGAATAGTAAAATACAAAGATCCGGTTAGACCAACAATAACTTGCACACTAGGTGATGGATTTCAAGGTGCGGCATTCTTAGATTTGGGAGCTAGTGTGAACTTACTCCCTTACTACTTCTACCTAAAGCTAGGGTTAAAAGAGATGAAACCGACGAGGATGTCGCTTCAATTAGCCGATCGTAGTGTCAAATACCCACGGGGAGTCATGGAGGATGTTTTGGTTAAGGTTGAAGATTTCTACTATCCCGTTGATTTCATGATCTTAGATACTCAACACTCTATCGATGTTTCTACACCAATTATTTTAGGTAGATCCTTTTTAGCTACGGCTAATGCCTTAATTAATTTTAGAAACGGATCGATGCTCTTAACTTTTGGAAATCTAAGGATAGAAGTAAACAATTTTAAGATGATACAACAACCTCTAGATACATCCCAATCGGAAGAATTCTACAACATACAAGATAATAATTGGGAATTTATCGACGAGGATGTAGTGAGAACTTGTAATGAGTTCACTCATCTTAATAACAATGTTGAAAACATATCTTATATCCAAAATGAAGAAATTTATAATTCTCTAGAAGTTTGTGAGGTGGAAACCTAACCAAGTGAAACTTTGATTCCCACGCAACCAAGTCTAGAACTTAAACCCTTACCTTCGGAAATTAAATATGTACACTTAGAAGAAGGGGGTAAATATCTTATTATCTTATCATCTAGCTTATCACCCGAGCAAGAGAAAGAATTAATCGATGTTATTCAAAAACATCGCTCGGCAATCGGATGGTCGCTTGATGACATAAAAGGTATTGACGCCGAGGTTTGCTCTCATCATATATACTTAGAAGAGAACGCTAAAACGTCGAAAGAACCTCAACGACGTCTAAATCCCATAATGCAAGATGTGGTAAGGAGTGAAATTCTTAAGTCACTTAATGCCGGAATAATCTACCCTATCTCCGAAAGTAAATGGGTTAGTCCAATACATGTGGTTCCTAAGAAAGCCGGTTTCACCGTTTTGAAAGATGAAGAGGATAAGTTAATCACAACAAGAGCACCAACTAAGTGGAGAATGTGTATAGACTATAGGCGCCTAAATCTTGTCACAAGAAAGGATCACTTTCCTTTGCCTTTTATTGACCAAATGTTAGAGATTGGCCGGACATTCTTTTTATTGTTTCTTAGATGGTTATTCGGGATATAATAAAATTCCTACAGCTCCCGAACACCAAGAGAAGACAACTTTCACTTGTCCGTTTGGAACATTTACTTATAAGAGAATGCCTTTTGGATTATGTAATGCACCCGCGACTTTTAAAAGGTGTTTGTTACACATCTTTAGTGACATGGTTGAAAGAT
>JABWDY010003150.1:4695-17790 GCA_013358455.1 Thalictrum thalictroides | reverse complement strand
AATAGTGTAAATCTAAATGCATTACATCGTTATTTTTTTACTCTAATTAAAAACATTTCACTTCAAATATAATCTCAAATTTAGTGTACATCTCATAGTATTAGCACCTTTCAAACTTAGATCTCCCCAGATAAGTCTTTTACAAGGAATTGCATGAGGCTATCATGGGCTGTTTCTTTAACAGTTCAAAGGCTTAAAGTCACATACCAGCCCAACTTATTAGTCTTGGGCTTTTAGTAGAACAAAAGTGTATCTAACTGAAATGTTCTTAAACTTTTCTATCTCGTTGCTTTTTTTCAACCAAAAGTGAGCAAAGAATTTTATCTGTGATGCTTAATTGTATGTGGGTATGTGGGTCCAATCACAATATGACATGTGTAAATAAAAATAAAACCTATGTATGGGTGTAATGAACCCTAATAGTAAAAATGTAATTTTACATATAATTTATAGACACGTGTCATATTATGATTGGGCCCACATGCACCACAGGAAAGAAGACACACAGATTAAATTTTTTGTACAAAAGTGAGTATTACCAGCCCAACTTATTGATCTTGGGTTTATAGTGGGCCAAAATTGTAACTAATTGAATCTAAACTTGCTCTCAGGTTTCCATCGTTTCATGCAAAAGTTGTTGCTACACCAAATCATAATAAAATGTATAAAAGACATGAGAAAGACCAAATCATGGATTCTTCATTTAAAGACACTCTGTAGTCTGTAGAGGTGATGATGATATATAGAAATTTATTTCAGATTTCTTCAGATGTTGTTACTCAAAATTTATACCCAACTTCAGATAGGAAATAAAGAGCAAAATAAGATATTAAAGAAAATTGATTGTTGGAAATTTGTGAGTGTGTTGAACATATTGGTTAGTAAAAATGAACATTCTGTTGAAGTTTATCAAAAAGTTATTTGTTTTGATTAGAAGTCTAGAGTCAATTAAATTTTAGTTATTATCATTAAGTTGCGATGAAAAGTTTGAGTAGGAGTCTTCATTTTATCAATCGTGGTCTATAAATAGTCATCAGTGGTAGTTTGTTTTTAATACTTCAAGTTAATACAATTAAGGTTTCTCCATATCTTTTCTTTCTTATTGCTTTCATAGTTTAGATTGATAAACTCCTTCACATTCACCATCATCTAAGAGGAGGGATTGCATAAAAGCTGTTGATAGTTCTAATACAGCATCTTTATAAAAATGTAACACATAATAATTTCAATTCGCTACTCACATGATCCAATTGATTTATAAATCATAAATCAAATGTCATTCAAAATAACATAACGTAGCAGTTTAGGCAACTTCTTGACCTTCCCATTTGGACGTCCTGCAAAGAGTTACTTCTATCAGTAAAGACTAACAGTGGATACCTTAACCATCGGATTCAATTGCTAGCTAATCCCCTATTATTCCTCATTTCCTTGTTATATAGAATGTCGGAATGCCATCTTATTTTCTTAGGATTTTGAATCATGTCAAGCAAAGGTGTATTCAGATCTGCATAAGTCATTCGACACTTCATTCTGCATATATATATAGCTGCTATGAATTTCGCTTTGGAGTTTCTGCTTGAAGTCTCATGCAATAACCTGCAATAACAACTTATCGAGCTCCTGACGTAAATAGAACCTGGAATATATAACAGCTGGAACCATATTTTAAATGTATAGCGCGCGCGATGTTTAATTACAGGTTCCAACTTCCAACTGAGATAATAACCTGAACACATAAAAATGCCAACTCTTTATCATTTTTGAGTAATATAAACTTATTATCATGGGCTTGTTCTTTAACCATTCACAAGCTCAAAGTGCGCAACCAGCCCGCCTGAAGTTCCCTTTTCTCATGCAAAAGATACAAACACCAACTCACCTAATCGTCATGGTAAATTTCTTGTGATATAAACAGTACATGTTTATTCATTATCTTTGAGTAATTGTGTTCACCATAAAATCACTTCTTTAGGTGTTGATATTTGTAAAGTGATAGATATTTATTTCAAATTTGAGCTGTTATTCAAAATTTATATGCAACTTTAATTGATCAGACAAGCGCGTAAATTAAGATATTCGAGAAAATTGATCCATGGAAACTTGTGAGGTGTGCTAGACATATAAGCTTAACATGGTGAGGTTCTCATTTAATCGTAATGCTAACATACATTAAATTGAGGTAACATTACGCTATATTTTTTTTAATTGCTGTAAGAATGTATGTCGTTCAATTAGGTGGTGGTTTTGCAAGATTGTAATTCTAAAACTTGTTTGGATTAGTATGTCACAAGTGGTATATATGAAATGCAAATAAGCTGTAAAATATTAAACCGAAATGATAAGTAAAATTTTTTATGATCAATAGATCACTATAGTTATTTTGAAAAAAAAATTATTTCCGAAATATTTGTATCTGGTAAATATATTTACCGGAAAATCTGTTTCCCGCACAAATCAAACAGACCCTTAATTGTGAATGTATTGTATATAAGCTTTATAATAATGGGCTCTTTTTTAAGTTCATGGGCTTAGAGTGAGTATTACCAGCCCAACTTATTAATCTTGGGTTTATAGTGGGCTAGAATTGTAACTAACTGAAGTTTAAACTTGCTCTCTGGTTTCCTTCTTTTCATGCAAAACTTACAAACCACCAAATCATCATAATAAAATGTACAAAGGCATGATATAAATTTATTTCAGATTTCATCAAGTATTACTCAAAATTTAAACCCAACTTCAGATAGCAAATTATGTTATTAAGATATTTGAGAAAATTGATTATTAGAAACTTGTGAGTGTTCATGGCTTTGATATTTATGTAGTTGGATGTTCGACACCACATGTCAAAGTATTAGATATGTCGAATCATAAACAAAGCCTTCCATCCCATAACAACCAACATTTGAGAATTCAAATCCCCGTAACATGCGAATGTCATTGGATGATCTAGACACCATCGAAGACGTCTTCCTTTTTGACAATTCATTTTTTATATGCTGAACGGTGTACTATCTTACCATATAAATAGCTTCCATGTAAACCAATATGTGTACATCATAGTGGACTAAGAGTACTGTGGTCACTAGCTAGATGCAACATTCTTAATTAGTTGAACTACTTATGTTTGCATTCATGCTGTAACTGTCCATATTAAGTATGAAAGAAACAGGCCATTATATATTTTGATGTTTTTTTCCATCTGTTATCTTCCAACCTGCCGGATGTAGACCAATCATGTATTGCAACACTTCCAGTTTTCAAATTCTTTCCACACCGCTGCGGCGTAGGAGAGCAGACAGGCTATATATGCCTATGACCCTATGTACATACCCCACCTGGCCAGATATATGGACCCCGGAAGTTGCCTACCCGACCGGCCTAGACCCTCAACAACCCATCGACAGGGATAATTCAACAAGAAGTAGTACATCACTGGATCCTATATATTGATTGAGCTTCTTTGATTGCATACGGCATGAATATCGTAGTGCTAGGCATCTTCTGGCAGACTAGATTTCGATCTTGTGCGCAATTTAATGTTCAGTGTTCACATTGTATTCTCCATTGCATAATATTTGTTGGAAATCTAACGGTTCCAATGATCTCGAACGAATTGATCAACGGTGGATTATTTGTTGGAACAATTGAAGTCTGACAGCCCAGTTCAGAAAACTGCGGTCTGTCAGATTTTGCGACGCACATTTCGATAGTTTGTAGACATCGAAAACTTGCGTTCTTGGGTGGAATGGATTCCACTTGTCGAGTACAACAAAATGGTATAATCGAGAGTCAAATTTGGATCCAAGATGAATGACAAATTTACGTCCAAAGTCGAGTACTTTAATAGACAAATTGGTTGAAATGAGATAGTCCCACCCTTGTGAGATGGATAACTTGGAAACACCTATAGATATAAATGGTTGAACATAAAAGGTGTAGCCCTTTGGGTTACCACTAATGTGTAATGGAGCGGAGCCATGCATGGGCTATGGCCCAAGTCCAAACACCACATGCGCACGCGCCACCGCCGCCGTCCGACAGGTCGGCTCGGTTCGGTTTGGATTGGATTGGATCAAGACTTGGTTTCCAAGTAAATCATAACCCTAATTCTCCATCATCACAACACACACTAGAAACTAGTATTAGTGTGCTAAACCTCGAACTAGTACTAGTTCGATAGGCTTTTGCAGGGTGTGCTAAACCTCAGAAGTTGCAATAGCAGTTATATCCTGGAAGACTATTTGCTGGTAAACCGAAGCACATCGGGACAAATTTTGTCTTAGGGACAGTGACCGAGTCACGATTCTGCTAACTCCTAGTTGTATCCTGGGAGACTATTTGCTGGTAAACCAAAGCACATCGGGGCAAATTTTGTCTTAAGGACAGTGACCGAGTCACGATTCTGCTAAGTAAATCTGTTCTGATTTTGATTACTGTTCCATAATACTGTTAATGTGTTTATTGGTGATTACAGCTCCTACATTATTCACCGATACGAAAACAATTTCATATAATTTAATACACAACAGTTGACCCATATGTGACAATCCTACAATATTTATATATATAAGACCCTACTTACATGCCTGATGTAGTTCATTTCTCAGTCATTTCAGATTTCCATCCCAATTATGGACTACTACTGCTCCTACAGAATCCTCTTTTCGCTTCTTTTCTTTGAGCTCTTTGTTTCAGTATCTTGTTCTAGATCACTAGTTCAGACCCAGCAAATCAAGGACAGCGTGAAGAACAATTCACTTACAGCCCTTTTCGTGTTTGGGGATTCTACTGTCGACTCTGGTAATAATAATTACGTAAGTACGATGTTTAAGGCTGATTTTTGGCCATATGGTATAGATCTTCCTAACCATATCCCAACTGGAAGGTTCACTGATGGAAAGCTCACAACAGATTTTGTTGGTAAGTATGTACTACTGTACCAAATACCATTTTTCAGTTATCATTCCATTTTCGAGCTGATTTGATTGGTTTTGCTTTTGACAATCAGCTTCACACTTGGGCATTAAAGATTATGTGCCACCATATTTGGACAAAACACTAAGTGTGGAGGAGCTCATGACCGGAGTTAGTTTTGCCTCGGCTGGATCAGGATATGATCCACTTACTGCACAAACCACTGTACATACATATATATCTCTTTGTCATACATACACATTCAATAGTATATATACGTTTTAGCCTAGATTTATTAAGTACCAAAATCGGTACAATTGATGTTGATGGTGTCTTCCTTTTCATTTTCGTGTTTTAGAGAGTAATAAATATGGATAAACAGCTTGAGTACTTCAAAGAGTACAAAACACGGATCGAACAAGTCATAGGGAAAGCGAAGATGGAAACTCATATCAGAAATGCAGCTTTCATTGTTAGTGCAGGAACAAATGACTTCGTTTTCACTTATTTCACTCTACCAGTTCGACGTAAACAATACAACATTACAGATTATCAGAATTACTTGCTTCAGGGTACTCGAAATTTCGTTCAGGTTAGTTCTACGTACCCGTCTTTTCATGAATAATGTGATCATATTCAGCATAATGGAAGTGTTTAATGCTAGCATGGGCAATTGGACAGGGCATGGGACTAACTTCCAACATATATTATATAAAGTTATCACTTAAGAACTCCATTAATAAGACTCAACAACTTATGGATTTCAAGTTCCCAACTGCCCCAAATGGCCATATCCCAACCACTTGTAGCCTCTGTGGAACTATTTAAAATTGTGTACAGTATATATAGATGCAATCATGCAATGGCCGGGAAAAAAATGGTCGGACTTTTCGTGCCTTCATCTGAGTGTTTGTGTATGGGACTAACCACTAGGTATGCGAGTGTCCATATCGACAAAGTTAAGGTAAAATGATGTTTTCATCCATGCAAGGGTGGCTTGAAGTTTATCACCCCTTTGTAGGCATGTAGGTAGTTTCAATTTCAACTTCATTACACACATCTGTGAAATACTCTGTTCTTTCACAGATCTGATAATCAATTATGTTGATCCAAACTAGAATTTATTGTGATAGATAACAGATTGTTTCATTGCAATGACAACTATATCATGATAAAATTTGGATGTTTTGCATTTGTTGCACTTGTTTGTTTATGTATTTATTATGAATTTGCTATGGGACCATTAGGTCTTTGGGGCCGAGAATTTAGTACATTGTTTCTATTTTTAGGACATCGAAACCAGCCGTAAACCCTACAACTTTAGTTCTACATTTGTTAACTGGTTATACCCTATAATTCATGGTCAAGCACCATTTTATACCTCTGAAACACAATTTTCTGAATTACGGGTTGACAGTCATTTACAGAAACATATATAACTCAAAAATGTCACCCAAGATGCAGGGCAGCTCAAATATGCTCTTCATAAAATGAGTGTTAGAGTGTTGAGTGTCTGCATAGTTGTTTCATAATTTGGTATGTATGCAGAGTTTGATAGATCTTGGAGCTCGGAAAATTGGAGTTGTTGGAATACCACCTATGGGTTGCTTACCGGTCATGATCACTTTAAAGTCTGAAAACGCAATTTTCCAACGAGGTTGCATAGACTACTACACAACAGTAGCAAAAGAATATAATCAGAAACTTCAAACAGTATTGCAAACTGTCATGAAGAACAATGCCGCGAAGCATGGGGCAAAAGTTATCTATGTTGATATACATGAGGCCCTTCTTAACATCATACATAACTACACAAATCTCGGTTAGTTGCGTAAGCCTATGGATTAGCCTATTTACATCCCCTACAGCTACCTGTAAGACTTTACAGTATAACCTTTTTCACTTTTGCAGGCTTTGTTGAATGGAAGAGAGGATGTTGTGGATCAGGTCTATTGGAAATGAGCTTTTTATGTAACCCGCAAACGATGGTTTGCCTGGATCCGACGAAGTACATATTCTGGGATTCCATCCACCCTACAGAAAAAACATACTACTTGTTGTTTTTGGCATTCCGTAATATGATTGATACCTTGGCAAAGGACTAGGTTTCATCGTCATTCCAATTCCATGCATCAGACACCTGATAGGATTGAATTATACAGGAAAATCTGTTGTATTTTTCAACCTTTTCTGTGAACAATATTGATATATATAGCTAGCTTTTAAGGGGCTCGATCGTTTGATCTAGTATGTAATGACGCTAGCAGATTTTGAATGCAACTGCTGTAAATCACGTATAATTTATCAACTATATGGTAATCAGTACTGTCAGATCATTCATCATTGACATTAATCGGCTTCAGCATTCACATTTTCTCGAGCTAATCCTGCCAGCAGGTCAGCATGCCCTGTTTGTTTCTCTGGAGACGCCTGATGGTAATGCAGTCATGGGCCTCATAGTTTAGCCCCGTGCGATATCCTACATAGTTTTCAGAGACTACTGCAAAGGATTCTAAATCGCAAGACTTCGCATCCAACCCAAAGCCCATTAGTAGTGTAGATGTACATATATACAGAGGCACAGAGCCCCTGCCCTTAAACACACTGCAATAATATGCAAGAAGACAAGGACTTAATTAACCTGTGTGGCTGCGACTGTCATGTTTTGGTCCCAGTTTTATTTACAGAAACACACTTTCATCATAAATGAATCAATACACAACCAAACATTTGGCAGGCGACGTGGGGATCGATCGGATCGTTGATAGATGTTACGTGGAAGTTCTATGTTGTCTCTTTTATTATGACTACTTGAAGTGTAGTTGTAGCTAGTCAGGTCTCAATGTATATTTGGTCGGACCACTACGTACAATCCATACATCCATAGTAATGACTCTGCTGTTACTCAATGCGGAACTACTTTGGTCCAAAACGGCAACACTGCACATCTACCATAGACTGTAGTCCTTGAGTTCCTCTTTTTACAAGTACTCGTACGTCGTGCATGTGAGGAAAGTTGTCGTTTGTCTGCACGCTGTTTTTTTTACTGCGTGCAATTCTGAAATGACGAAGACTACTTGCTACCATAGTGGAGCCATGAATTAAACTCAAAAGACTATTCTTGCAGTGGTCACATATGCTGCACATACCAAACAACTTAAAAAGGAGACAACTAGCTAGCTAATCCATCATTAGTGTGGTCTGAGAATGTGACCGGACGAACTTGGACCTTGGAATATGCATTCTCTGGCTGTCTGATTGCGACAATATAATGTGAAATCTAAAGTAGTTTTAGTATATAGTTATGTAAATGAACCACTTTATAAATAGCGAGATCCGCTACCAATCACTCATTCTAGCTACCATGGATTACTCATTCACTGGTTTCTTTCTCTTTGTGTTCATGTTTTTGGTATCAGTTCAGCAAGCTCAGACCAAAACCAATTCTAGGCATTCTACTACGGCAATCTTCGTGTTTGGAGACTCCACTGTTGACCCCGGAAACAATAATTATATAACTACTGCATTAAAATCCAATTTTCCACCATATGGGATAAATCTGCCTAATCATACCCCGACCGGAAGGTTTTCTAATGGAAAACTGCCTACGGACTTCATCGGTAAGTATGATACAAAAGTTTATGTTCCTCCATATTTGAACATATGATAGATTGAGTTCATTCTGATGTATATGAGATGGCAGCTTCTCACTTGGGTCTCAAAGATTATGTTCCTCCATATTTGAACAAGTCACTTAGTATAGAAGAGCTCATGACAGGCGTTAGTTTTGCTTCGGCTGGTTCTGGATATGATCCACTTACGCCGCCAATAAATGTATTTTCTTTATCTTCTTGTGTATTATATTTAGTTCATATGTTTAGTACCGTAAATTGGTATCATGATGAATGCATTTTTCTTTACAGAACGCGATTCCATTGCAAAAGCAACTTGAATACTTCAAGGAGTTCAAGACAAGACTTGTAAGCGCAATGGGAACTGAAAAAACAGAAAGCCATTTCCGAAATGCAGTTTTTTTTATTAGTTGTGGAACAAATGACTTGGCTGAAAATTATTTTATAGCACCAATTCGGCGTTATCAATATAACAGTACAGATTATCAGAACTTGTTGCTTCAGAATGCTCGAACTTTTTTCCAGGTTTGTCACTAATATGTTTAATATCAAAATTAGTCTAATATTGTTGTCCGGTTAATAATTCGCCTTTTTCATTGCAGAGTTTGTTAGATGTAGGAGCGCGGAAAATTGGAATTGTTGGAATACCACCAATTGGTTGTTTGCCAGTCATTGTGACCCTGAATTCTAAGAATGCAATTCTACAACGAGGATGTATCGATGAGTACTCAATTGTAGCAAAACAATTTAATCAGAAACTCGAAGCAGAAGTGAAAACCATGCAGAATAATCTACTACATTCTGGAATTAAGATTGTTTACTCAGATATATACGAACCTCTACTTGACATCATTCACAACTACAAACACTTTGGTTAGTCTTTTGATCATATATTACATGCTTCAATTCAAAACCATGTTGCATTAAGATGTGGTCGACCGAGGTCTCACTCCTAGGCAGTGGAAGCCACCCATATTTACCTTAAAAAGCCGAACTTATAGTACTGGAACCTGAATAATCACTGTCGATAACGCCTTTTTGTTTTGTTTGAAGAAATATAATTAAGCCTCTAATCACATTTCTTGTTGTGTAGGTTTTGATGAATGGAGGAGAGGATGTTGCGGTTCGGGTCTATTGGAATTAGGTTATTTATGCAACCGCCATATACCGATTTGCCCTGATCCATCCAAGTTCATCTTTTGGGATTCTATACACCCAACAGAAAAAGTATACTACTTGTTGTTCATTTCATTTCTGGATTTAATTGATAAATACCTATAAGAATCCAAATGTTGTAGAGAATCATTTATAGAATATTTCTCGATTTTTTTGAATTGCAGTTAGCATTGTATTTATAAAACAGAGTACTTATTCCTCAACTATGTACATTATTCAAATTGCGCGCTACTTGTTTAAACTAATAGATATCAGAAAATTTTCCGCGTTTATAATATCAATGCATCAAACTACAGTGAGTTGGTTTGAATCCAATTGGTGACCACTCGTCGTGCTGGGTAGTTTGATGGATTGATCTCATACCCACTAAAATGATAGTTTTTATTGAATTGATTGGTAATGTACTAATGTGTAGGGCACCAAAAATTAAATGCATACTGGCAGTGACTACGACTCCGGCTACATTTGTATTCGGTTCACAATGCCTGTGCCTGAGACTAGGGTGAGAACCTGTTCTCTGTTAGGATCAAGTGTCTCGATTCATTTATAATCCGTGCTGAACCAGATAATAGCTCCCAGTCGGCCCATTCATGGTGCCAGCAGGGTCTGTGTGGCCGAGCTATAGTGAAGGTGATGGGATTAAATCGATTAGGAACTACGATCAAACCCATAGCTAGTGTTTTATATTTGACAATGCACCATAACCAGAATAGGTTTCTATATAAGAAAATGTTACCTATAAATGTTAAAACCATTACAGACTAACTGCCATCGTTTACGCAATTCCAACCATTCTAGAGCCTAATAAGTGAATGGCAAATCCTACTCTACGAAGAAAAACGTATTCATTACAACCTGCTGTCATAACATTTTATCCATATTTTTGTGTATGTACTGCGATTAGGCCACATTATTTATTTATTTTTGTCGCTTGTGACCCTTAAAATCTCAGGGCCAGCCTTGCCTGTGGGCACTTTCCTGAGATAGATCATATTGATTTTCATATATGACCCAAATCCGATTGATGTATCGACCAACAATTTGAAGAGAGCTCTACTAGGACTTGGCCAATGGATCAAATTTTAGCTTGAGCAGGGTCCTCTGCCACCTTTTAGTTGCCACAAACCAGAGAGGTTCAAAAGGAATGCCTTTGATTCCAACTTGAAATATTTTGTAAAGATGACTATTTGAAATCTCAGGAGGGAATAACAGGGAAATTTATTTATATGAAAAAGCATATACCCAGTTTGTAGAAAGACCGTTACGCATAAATAAAAACATAAATCACACAAAAAAGAAATATAAAAACACAATTTTCCACTATTTCCTACATAAGGATAGCTTGACAGATGCGAGTTGCAGTAATTTAGTTTGAGTTTCCTGTTTTCTGCTTTTGGGCATTGTAGTGAGCATCCACATCTTCAAAAAGCCGACGATAATAGAAGCTCTCTGACTTTGTCCTTATGCCTTTGCAGAGCTTATCAAATATGCGCGACACCTCTTCCTTGCTACAGACCCAGTTATCAGAGCAGCCCACAAAGTTACCAATAATTCCCAAACCTTTCAACAGTTTTACATCACTGGGACTGTTAATTAGGCAAGCCATTAGTAAACAATAATCAGTAAAGTATGTAGTTTTACTTACACCACATTGCTCCATAGCTATTATGTTCGGAAAGCGAAGATATGTTGTTTCCCCTATATGCAGATATGGGATTTCCAACACTCCATTAGTAAACTTGACATCCATAAAGCTTTTCGCGGCAGTAACCTTTTTAAATCTGATTCCAGCCTCATGTAGTTCACTTGCATTAGGTATAAATTCGAGACGTCCGTTACCCTTGGGTTCCAATTTTGCTTCTGAGGGCTGGTAGGAAATTTGCAACAAATGCAAAAAATGGTTTACATGCAAGTCAGATTTCTTCGGTAACAGTAGTTTACTCCTGTTAGTATAACTTCCAAAATAATTGAAGTAGCCAAGGGTTAGCTCAAGGAAAGAGCACTTCTCAGTATGGATTTTATCCTTGAAGGAGAAACTCGTGTATTGCTCGCTACATGAACATCCGTTGGTTAAGCTGTATAAATTCTCAAAAACGAAAAATGGAAGTTGGTTCTCAAGCAAGAAAAGATCATTGTATATCCAAGTAGGTAGGCGACTGTTCTTAAATATGGGATCAACTTGGTTTCTTAATTTAGGATATTTGTCCCTAAGGAATAGCTCGAGCACGAAACAACCATCCAACAACATCATCTCAACAAAGTCATTGCTACTAAGGGAAATGGGTTCGGCATAATAACTACGAGCTTTTTCTTCCAACCCTTGCAGCGATTTAACACAATCTTCCAAGCTAATATGTGCATTTCGATCAAGAAAGTCTTTCAAATAACATTGTTTATGGAGTTCTATAGCTAACAATTGTTCTTTTCTGCGGTGTAAAGGACCTATCGATACTATTTTAGGTGAGTAAGCTAGTTCATTTACACTGCGAAGAACTGACGGAACCATATAAATACATGATTCTGATGACAAAGAAGGCAGAATTTGTAACTTATCTCTGATTGATGATACCAATTCACTCTCACCATCTTCCACTTTCTTGATTGAATCAACCATCCTGCAGGTAAAAGAGATCATCAAGCAAAATAAATTAGTACTGCCAGTTTTTGCTTTCTGTCAAATCAACTATATACATATGTTTGATGGATCTTCTTTTGTAATGAAACTCATATATATATATGCATGATTTCAAACAGATATGAAATTCTCTAAAATTAATGAAATATATATGAATTACCTGAAGATATCAACACAGAAGTATGTTGATAATCCAAATTATTTCTCTGTTGTTGACTTCTATTCCTAGTGTAAGAATGAAAGGAAAGACTCATTCTTGTAGATTAGATTATAACAATTCCAAACTTAAATTTAATATTGATAGTTGATTAAATTATTATATATTAATGATAACAGGGAATCTTAATGATCGATAAAACGCGTTTAGAAGTTGCATTTTTTAAATTCTCGGAATGTTTCTCTTATATTTACAAAATTTGAGAAGATCAAACTGGGGTCTTACGCTGCTTTGATAGAATCACACGATTTTAATAACATCTGGTACACGCTAAATTTTTTCTTTATGAATATTTCCAAATTTTTCAATATCTTTTCAAAATATTTTTTATATAAAATCTTTGATTGCAATCTTGTCTATTAAATTTTTTAATAGATTACTGTTTCAAAACATTACTGTGAGAGAGTTTAAAAGTTAAAACAATTGTAATAAAGCCTTAAAAGAATCCAAAGAATGTAGTCAACATTACTGTTTCTACAATATATATGTTCTTTTCAAAATCCTTATAAATAGCCATG
>JABWDY010003087.1:0-18120 GCA_013358455.1 Thalictrum thalictroides | reverse complement strand
ATTATTGTTCGTAGTTTTTTTGAATTATGTCAAGTCTGAGAAAAATAATTGTTTAATTATCTTTTGTTTATCGAAATGGCTTGATATTTTTATACTAAGCAGAATATTTGAATTACAATGTTATATCCAAAATTGGTCTATTTTCAGTAAATATTTTGGTAGTTATTAATTTTTTAAAAATCAACTATTTGTGTGACAATTTTTAAGAGTAAAGTTCATTTTAGTATTTATGTTTTCTTGTTGGTTTGCCAATTTGTACAAATGAATGTTTAATTGTTTTATAGGTTTATTAAAAGTGTCAAAAACATTGGATTGAATATTATATCATGGTATGTCACTAGATTGATCATGTTCAATGAATTTAAAAGGATAATTCATATTTGATAAACTCCTAAGAATGGCTTAATACCTATAGATGGTATATGAACGGATACGAAAAATGGAATGGACTTGAAATTTTGGAATTTGATGTGTTTATTTATCTTTGCAAGTGTCACTTATTTTGTTTGTTCGTGTTAGTAGTCGTTCAAGCGTTAGTACATTTTTCGCACTTGTGGATTAGGTTATGAAAACTAGATATCACCTTAGATGGCTTAGCCTGTGGGTTGATACTTGGAATATATTTGGGTATTTCCTAGATGGCATAGCCTGCGGTCTGACCCTACAGACTTTCGTAGCCTTCGGGGTTGGTCTAGACGCCACATAGTAAAGCTCAAGGGAGCTAATAGGAGTCATGTAATTAGGTGTACAAGAGGTTAGCCAAAGCTTGTATAAATGATCATCCATTTGGGTTTTGGTTTCCTCATAGCAGTTTCTAACCATAAAAAAAGCACACTGGTGATGTGTGGTGATGGCAAATACGTGGAGTGCATCCTGTGGGAGGTGTACTAGTAATTGGGCATAAATTACAGTTATGTGTATTAAACCCGAGCACCAACGACTATAAGCCAGGAATTGGTTTTGTGATTTTGGTTTTGTTGTTTCTGTTATGTTTTATGTATGGTGGAAATTAATATTAAAGATTGAAAATGTCGTTTAGGTTGATTGTAACTTTTAAAAAGTTGAGATGATTCATTATTAATAGTGTTTGGATGAATGAAATGTGTTTTATGTTGGATACAAAATGTTTGAGAACAAAGAACGTGTATGTGTTATTATTTGTCTTCAAACTATATTTGTTTATTATGTATTAATTCTATTTTGTAGTGGATAGGTCAACTAACTTATTTTGTGCATTTGGACAGACCTATCCATAAAGGCTGTTGATGTTTAGGTAATGTATTTTCTTTTCTTATCGATCAGTGACACTATAATAGATTTTTTGAACTTGAATAATAGAAAATTAAGCTTACTAGTATATCATAGATAAACAATTTAATATAATAGAAACGTTTGAGAATAGTATGATTTTCAGTCGATTATGGTCTTGACATAGAAGAATTGTTGTTTAATGTTTATCTTGTTTTATTTATATATTAGGACTTTATAGCTATTACATTATTTTTGGTGGGAAGAGATTTCCCCTTGTTTATTCATGCTAGTATTTTATGCGAACTCATGTTGTTTGTTTTGCATGTGGGTGTATTCCATTTGGAATCTCATTTGGAATGCAGACATGAGATGTTAAACCTATGGAGCTGTGACAGATCTTTTGTTAGAGATCTTCGATATTCCCATGTTGTACTTTGATTTGAAAGTTGTATTCATTTACCTAGTGATGTAAATTGCTTTGTATAATTATATGGATTAATTGTACTTTTCTATTGGTTTTTGTTGGAATGGGTTTTCGAGTTAGAAATTGTTGTGGCCCGGGTTTAGGTTTTATTAATTCGGTCATGACATATTTTGCCTGTAAAATAAAATTGTAGAACAAGTAACAAGCAAAGGTTGTACCCACCTCAAGGAGGATATTATTAACTCAAACACAAGAGAAAATTACTACTAACAAGATATTTTAAAGAACCAAATATAAAAGATGAGATTTTGATTCTAACCCTACAGGCAATAAAATAAACAAATTAAATTAAACTAAATATTCTAAAGAAGATGGAATATGGTATCCACAAACTAGACAAGTAAACAATCATGGTATTTAATTATGTTCAACATAACAATCAAATCGCCACCTTTCGGCAATACAAAGAAATTACTACTACGCATGCAAATAGCCGCCACCTTTCGATAGTAGACCTAATTACACGAGATTCAAATATATGTAGATTCTTATTAGATCTCATAGACAAGTCTAGGTTATCATACTTAACCGTCAGGTTTCCCCAGTACAATTAAACGAATCAACCCTTCCAATTAAAAAACATCAATATTAACATGCAACAGCCAGGTTTTCCCAGTACACTTACATATCTCTAAATATACTATTGCTACAATTACCGCTAGATTTCCGCAATACACTAATTAATAACAGTTAAAGAACATGGATACAAGAACTACATAAAATATCATGTTATTAACTACTATAAATAGAAATAACAAACATTAAGATTTAAGAACAAGAATCTTTGATACTAAATAAACAAACCATGGTGTCTACATTACCTAGAGTGCTTCAACCATTGCCCCTAAGGGAACTTAACTACTCATCCTTGATAATAACACCATAGGAAGAAAAGTAAAAATACAACACATTATTATTGAATATGAAAAGATGATTATTATTAAAAGAAGATGAAGTGACTACAAAACTTTCTCTCACAATGGAGGCAAAGTGAAAGATGATTAATGAAATTCTGAAATAGTTCTAACCTTATCTAAAGTTTTCTTTATATAGAGATTACAAATATATATGAGCAAACCCTAGCTCCATTAGGTCAAAATTCGTGCTTGCTGTTGTTGGGCTTCATAAGGCAGTAGGATATATGGGAACCCATTTCTCTTGGGCTTAAGTTGTTCCTTTGATCAACACCTTTAAATATACTGCTTATGGGCACAAATCAGAGTTCTGGATCATCCTATAGAACCTTTTTAAGTTGGACTTTAAGTAACGGACTTTATTGGGCTTTCTTGGATCTTTTGACCTCTGGGCTTCAATATAACTTGGATTGAGCTGAGATTTTGACCAGCCACCATGGACATAAAGTCAGTCAACAGGACTGCTCTAATGGGTGCTCTCTGTGATTTGCCGATTTAAATAGTAATTTCTCATCCTTTTGCAAATAACATTTTTCTAACAACAATTTTTGGCTTTTTGCAGGCTTTAGCCAAATAATGTGTTATTTGGGAGATAAATTACACTTTTGAGGACTTATCAAACACCCCCAAACAACACTTTGCTTTTCCTCAAGCAAAGCTGAGAAAAGAAAATAAGGGCTCAAAAGAAAACTAAAATTAAGTTTAAAACTAAAGTGATTGCATTGACCATATGCATCAACCACAAGAATTTCCCAGGTGGAGGAGTTATGGTCTCCTAAGGGTTTTTCAGATAAGATACCCACAAACATACTACAATGACTAATATAAAGATAGAAAGTTCTCTTATTTTCCTCAGAAATGGATGTCAACCATCAATATATCAATAATAAAGGATAAGTATCTAAAACCATTCATATGAAGTAACTTACTATCAATGCATGAAAATAAACATAAACAATTCCAAATACATGCACTGCAAGTTTGTGTGTGCATACAACTACAAACCTTAAGTCACCATCAGAAAGGTCGCTTTGACTTCTGCCTCACCAGACATACACTCAGAAATTAAATACACTAAGGAATGTCGTTGTTTATCATTTTACCTCTATGTGAGGACAGAAGATGGATAAATAACTCACATATATCATGAAGAACGGACAAGTGTAATGGAATGAACTTAGTCTCAAAGAATGGAAAAATTAGCCTTAGTTGAGATGTCGGGTATTTCACCCCAGCAGCACCTTCTCACTTACTCGCCACATCCTACCATATAGCGTTTAAATCAATAAAAAACATAATGTGTTGTAACAGGGCTTAGGACATGGTTTAGAAATGAAAAAGGCTTGTGGAAATTTTTGGAACAATCAGGTCTTCAACACTTGTGAGCTCGTAATATCAGCACTTGGAGAAATTTTTAGAATTTTCTCTTTTTGACTTGAAGTACTATTTCTTCCTATGGAAAATTTCAATGAAACACTAGCAAAATAGTGAATCTTCCGCTCTTTTTGTGTCTTTGTTTTTTTCTTATTTTTTTTTGGAAGAGTTGGTTTCTCTGAAATTTCTTCAAACTTTTCAATACTTGGATTTTTCACTTGTTGGAGATTTTCTTTGTTTTTCTCCACTTTCTTGTATAATCACAAAAAAAAAAAAAAATCATCCTCATGTTCAAAAATGTGGGTTAAATGACCTAAATATTCTAAGGTAAATTACTCTCACAATGGAGTTGGGTAAAGATAATGGGCTAATGAAAAGACTAAGTAACATGAAAGGCTCACAATGGTTAACCTAATGGAAAATGTAACAATCAAGGTAGGCTAAGGTAAAATTGGGCTAACTAGATGTCATTTGTTATCATTTCTAGGCTTTGATATGGTGATCATGTCTTGAAATAAGCTACAAAACCCAAGTTTATATTACACCCACTTGATGTCATCTCAAGGCTAATTGAGAAATATGAATATGAGACTAAAAACAATCAAAACTGAGAGAGTGAGTTTTAAATTCAAGATCTATGTAATATCACTCCAAAGAAAAGGACGGGGCTCAAAAGCTCACTAGGTTAAGTCTCCATGCTTTTTCGTCAAGATTCCTAAAGTATTCTTGCATGTGCACCAATATTTGCCATAAATGCAAGTGAAATATAATGCTTATGCTCATGCAAATGTAGTATCAAATAATATGTGAAACAATAAATGTCCATATCTTGAGAAAGATAGAATATAACCATCCTTAATGGAAAACTTTTTCCAATTTTGGAAAAGTAGTCATAGAAATATTTTTGAAATTTTAATTTTTTTTTCAATTTTTATGGCTTTTTAAATTATATTATACAAGTATGGAAAAAGGAGTTTGAAATTCTTTTACAAAAAGATGTAAGACTTCCCCACCCCCAAACAAAAAATTTGCATTGTCCTCAGGGCTTAAACTAGGAAATAAACAGAGATAAGAAAAGATATTACCATCAGAAGTATTAGAAATTCAAACCGCTTCATTAATTCCTTCCAAAAAAATTATCTCTTAATAAAAAAAATTACAAGAAATTTCCATACCTAGATACAACTGAAATAAAATATGCAGAAAAGAAAATACTGACTCAACATAAAAATAGAAATCCTAGCCTAATGTGTCAAAATATGGCAACAAATCTTGCCTCAGTTGCTAATTCCATCAAACATATCACGCCATGCAAAGACACATCATAAACCCTTCTTTCCTTGTCATCCTTGGTGACATTGATAAATGCATCATTCCTATGACACTTAGGAAAACGGGCAAGTTCTCCTTCAGTTAATTCTGGCAACTAAGTAAATTGGCGGCTCCTTTTAATTACCTAGAAAGTAGGACAATTGGCTTGATCATGTTCCCCTACTTGATTAATGAAAGGACTAGGCCCAAATTTAACCAGATAGTAGTCTAAGAGATGGATATCATTATCAAGTTTATATTGTCCAGCAGTTGCATTCTCTAATGGTAAGGGAGACAAAAAACTTTACATACAGAGACAGTTTCAAAGGAAATATATTCATCATGCAGTTTAAAGATGAAACTACCGAGGGGAAGTTCAATTGCAACAGGAAAATTAAGCATGATAGAAGTCTCTAACCATGGAAGGTACCACTACACCAAAACAGGATTTTACTAACGCATACTTTTTTTTTTAATTTTCTAATGGGAATATGTTGTTTGAACACTCATAATAGTATTAAGATGTTAGTATTATCTTAAATCCATTAGTATTGTTTAAATTATTTATTTGATTTATTTAGTAACGGTGTATGAAAAATATTCTAACAGTTTGTTTGTGTAACTAGTGATGTTAGGCAAATAGTAATTTGTCCCACATGCTTATTATTATGTGACGAGGGAAGTGTTAGTGGAGAAAAAACTTCATACCGAAGATAACACCTCGTTCACAACTTCTCTCTCTTCGAAAAAAAAAACTCCAACTCCTCCTCTCTTCGTCTTCGAAGAAAACTATCAGTTCTCACAACTCTATGCCTCTCTCAACCTCGTTTCTACTCGTAAACTCTCAGTTCTCACAACTCTATGCCTCTCTCAACTGTTGGTGTATCCTTCCCCATGAGAGTCAGGACCCTCTAGAAGGGAAGACCTTAAGGTATGAAAACAAGATAGTTGTATTTAGTTGAAAACATGTAGTTGTTTTTGTTGAACATGGAGTTATGGTTATGGTACCTACCACCATGCAAGGCTATAAATTCATGTGATGAGAGAACAAGAAAAATACACACAGAGAGAACACACAAGTGTTGTGTGTAAGAAAGAAAACCTCCATTGTTGGAGAGATTATGTGAGAGAGATTGAGGTGGTGTTTGTTTTTTCAGTTATAGTGCTTCTGATAGCTTATAAGCTATTAGAAAACCATAAATGGTGTTTGTTTTTATGGGTACTTATGGTTTTATAAGATAATCTAGTAGAAAATGACCTAAAAGGTGGCGGTTACTATAAGCTATATTTTCAAGCTTATAACTAGTAGCTAGTAACTTATAAGTTATAAGCTATCAGATAAAAAAACAAACAGCACCTCGAGAGACAAGAGAGTGAGAGTCTGTAACTTCCTATACCCCTTTCTCTATCAAATTTAGTGGTGTGGACGTAGGCGAAAATTTGCCGAACCACGTTAAAAAGTTGTGGTGTTCTTCTATTAGTTTTGTTAGTGTTCCACATACGTAATGTTTGTGTAATACTATTTAGATAGTATTGTTCTCACATGAATTTTTAGTGTAAAATTCATAACATCAACCTCGCCCCAACTTGATAAATCCTCACCATCTTCTCAATTTATTTAATTATTCTGTCCTTTCTTTCTTCTTCTCATCAGTTTTAAGTAATTATTTTGTCATCTCTCTTCCGCTCACCAATTTGAAGTAAAAATCAGAGCTTGTTTTAAAGATTGAAGATAGTAGCAGATTTGTAGAATACGGCAATTTGTTGAAAATAAATCTCTGATCCTTTTCTTCTCTAGTCAGCTTTCTTTGATAGTAGCAGATTTGTAGAAGACGCAATTTTTTTTAATGATTTGATCTTGTTTGAATAGGTGTTAGCTTTGAGTGATTGTAAATACTTAGCTCTCTCGTTGGTTGATTTGTAGAAAAAAGAGAATTTGCAAGACTTAGCTCTCTCGTTGTCGAACTCTTTTAGTACTGTAGCTGCTCTTTTACAAGTAATCTTATCTCTCTGTCTCTGTCTGTCTCTCTCTCACTCTCTCGTTATTTGTAAACTAATTGATGAGTAAGAAATAGGAATAATTTTGATCAGAAATAATAGAAATTTCGATTTTTTATTTTGTTTGTTTTGTAAAATTGTCGTGAATTGAAGCTTATAGGCTTACAACGAACATAATGTAGACCATTTGAGTACTAATCTGATACTAATTAGTAGGTTATATGATTTTCTGAATTGCTTCCTCTTGGTTTATATTCGTGGTTTGATACATAACGTCTTCCAACCTTCATCACCTTACATCTTGGTATAATGAAACGAATTCTGGTTGACCAAGTTTTCCATTATGTTTTTTTTCCCATTATGTTTGCTTTTTGTTGTACAGTTTATATCGGTTCTATTTAACATCAATCAGAAAAATTGAATGACATTCATTTAGAATATCCCTACATAACTTTTAACATTCTTCTATTTTTGTCTCTAGTGTACATGTGACAATCAGTGAAAATGTGTAATATATGTTACTTTGCACCATAACTCCATCTTCTTAAGGCTACATAAAAAAACAACATTTTTGTATGTTGGTATCCTCTAATAGTTTGAAGAATATACCAGCTCCCATAAACTAGTAAAGAGAGAACTTTAGATATGGTGTATTACTTATGGGCTTCTGAATTATTTTTTGTGAAAACTGATATGTGGTATGGCAGTATAGTATGTAACATTAGTGGTGGGAAAAGAATTATATAAACTCTTCATTATTTCACAATATATCCCAAGTGCAGGAATTTTTATTTCATGAAAACGCTCAAATTTTCCTATACTATTGTGTTTCTTTTAAGCGAAAATGGCCTTGTTAGGCCAGTGAACTAGGAGACCCAGCTCCAAGGACGTAGGAGTAAGAGACCCAGTTGAGACATTTGTTTAAGATATGGATATTAAATAAATCCTAATTTCATATCCCATCGTTGATGCAAATGTCATCTTAAAAACTAGCGTATATGCACCAAGCATGGATGACATTTTATAAATAGATATATCATATATTTAATGCATTGATATGGAATTATTGCCAGAATAGACTTGGTGAAGCAGATTAAGATCCATTTCGCAGCTTTGTTTTTCTTAATAAGTGTTTGTTTCCTTAGTTAGATTATCTTGCATGGAGATTATATAACTTGTTTATCTATTCATAATTCACTACCCTACAGAAAGAGGGCGTAGATTATGCTAGTGTATTTTATAATGACACGTTGATTAGTGAGTTGTAGCAATTACTTGAAATCTATATGAGATTGCTACTTTCCTTGGTACTTTGATTGGTATGATCCTTTCGAGGACGAATGGGACTATAATTCTGAAAATATGGGACGAATGGGAGTAGTGATTCGAACATATAAATTTGCAACATATAAGTAGTTTCATGCATCATGCATCATATTTATTTTTGTTACTCACTTTTGTTCTATCTCTTGTAGGTAAGAAGTAAGCACACACACACACGTGCATATCATTCATTTTACATACACATAATAGCACACACACACAATATAGATTTTGCACATCACCATGACAACTTGGCTCGAATTACCAAAGGACCTTCGGATGGAGATAATCAAAAGGGTGGCCAAGGAGGAATCTAAAAGACTCTAACCGAGGCTCCAAAGGTTTGCTTATGGAGTGTACATACGTAAGTATCATGAGCTAGAATTCTTGATTCATATCAATTCTTAGGAATCTGACCATAAAAGACCTTCATTGCATGCATCATTCGTATTCTTATTTTCAGCACGTTTATTTTTCAGTAAATTACGCAAAAAAAAAATTCTTGTTTTAGTCGTTGTAGTATACTAACCTTGCAGGAATAATTCTTTTAAAATGAAGACAAGGATAAATACAAGAAAATAGGATAAGGACTTGCGCCAAGCTTGAGGTAATATCCTACCTTTAAATTTATCATATATGTCACAAAGAGGACTATGCACATATTTTGTTTGGGGGTAGGGTATTATATTACCTAGCTTGACGTTTTCCATTTTTTATTTACGACTATGACAAGGTTTACAACAAAAAATTAGAAAAATCTTTTAAAAATCCAAAAATATTTGTTTTTGTTTTAAAAGGTAGATTTGGTGATTTTCAATGATAAGTATAGATCATTAATTGTCATAATTATTATATTTGAAATTCTTATATGATCATTGATATGTCAAAAGCATGCTTTATTACTTAACGTAGATTTCAATCATAAAAACATTTACTTGCTTATTTTTGTGCATATAGTGCCAATTAGCGTAAGTCAAGTTGAGATTGATTGATCTTCTAGGAAACCTTAAAAATAGTGTGGAGATTATTGCTAACCCAAGTAAGATTTGAGCATTTCTTTCTTTGGAGTGTATTTACGTACATCCGGGCCCGAGGGACCCACTTCTTGCTAAAGAAGGAATGAGTAAAGAAGGAAATTCTACAAAAGTTCTCGAAGAGTTGATAAGTTTTGAAGACCTTTGATATTTTCGGTATTTCATAAAAATCTTTTTATCCCTTTTCACTAGCCAATACTTAAGCCAAGTTATAACCTATTTATGTTTAATTGATTTATGGTTATATGTGGTGAAAGGTGGCGAGTAAATGAGAAAATGCTAAGGTGGGATACCCGACATCCTTATATGTGATCAACATTCCATTTATAAGAAACTAACTCATACAATGTCCATTCTTTTCTTAATGTATTATGCAATGTGTGAGACGTCCTATTTTGTTTCCATTCCTCACATATGTGGTGCATATACATATAAACACATTCTTCGGGGTTACATTTTTATTTTTGAGTGTATGCCCGGTGAGGATTGCATCAAAACACTACTTTGAAGGTCACTTAGTAGAGATATCTTTTGATATGAGATTTGTGTTACTAAGCTTTATTTCACTTTCGTAAGTTATGTTAAGGTGATTTGTGAATTATCTCTATCTTGAGAAATAAAGCATAATCTTATATGTTAGTGTTGATTGTACTAATGTATTATGTAAGTATGAACTCATTATGTTGAAAGAAGGTTTACTCTTTGAATTTCTTCATCATCATGGTTTACTCTTTGAATTTCTTCATCATCATCTCTTCCTTTGAAGTTTGTGGGTATCTTCCCTGGAAAACCCTCACGAGGCTACAACTCGTCCTACAGGGGATTCCTATAGGTTTAAAGCCTTGTTGCATATGGTAAATGCAATCGTACATTGCCTACGAAAATGTATCTATCTTTTTAAATGAATTTCTTTCTTGCCCTTATGCTTTTTGTTTCACTTTCTTGCTTGAAGACAAGCAAGGTGTTGTTTGGGGGTGTTTGATAAGTGCTCAAAAGTGTAAATATATCCCCTTAACTCATGTATATTTGTCGCAAGTTATGATATAAAGTGATATGATATGCTTGGTATTGTTAGAATTACGTGTTTATAGGTGCATTTCGCCCGGAAAAGCTAAACGGAAGCAAAATTCGGTAAAAAGGCAGTTTCAAGTAGCCAACTTGACGCAATTAACGAAAGGGTTAGAGAGCTCGAATTTTGAATCACAACTAGGCATTGGAAAGATCTCACTTCCTACTTCAAGAATGTCAAGATAGATCACAGAAAAAAGAGATGGAATCAGGACAAAAAGACTCGTCAAAACCTGTCAGACCCAGTTTTTGTAGACTTTTTTTGTGCCTCTTGGAAGTCGTGTTTCTAGAAGGGATTTGGACCTAATATTTTGACTGAGTCTTCCACATTGTTTGAATAAGATCTCCACCAAATTTCACCTCCAGAAGCTTCCTACAAGTTATTTAATAAATTACAAACTCTTTTCTAGCAATTTTCATGGAGTTCAAGGGTTAGAAGGACTCCTCCCTATATATGGAGAGGAGAGCCACGAAATTCATTGTGCTTTAATCTTAAGTTGAAGTACAATGTTAGGTTTTTAATTTATTTTATGTTGAAGACGAAGTTCCATTGATTATAATACAAGTCTATTTACTTTTCAAGTTCAAGTTCTTTACTTTTCTATCGTATCTTTATTTTTCATGCAATTTAATCTTTTATCTTTATATTCTTGTCTTTTAATTATGTCTTTTACATCTACAACCATTATCATCACCACAATCATCATGAGCTAATCGATTCATAGGGTTTTACAAGTGGATTAGGTAAGTAGAAGAATTTACTACAAGTGTTACATGTTTGCCATGCTAGAAAGGTATTTATATTATGATTGATCACGTAGAATAGTTTTTGCTCTTTGTTCTTCATAATAAATAAAAGAGAGATCTTTTTGCATGTGTAGAGACTTTTGAGCTTCATACTCCCGTTAACATATCTTGGCATCGAGAGAGAGAAGGTAGTTAACAAATAGTATAAAGAGTTGTAATTCACTACTTACATGACGGCATAGAGATGAGAAGTACCGGGTCTTGAATTCTTTTTGAGGTCGAGTTCCTGGGTCGAGAGCAAGGGAACTCACTACCAATTATTGCTTGTCTATGAGTTTATAGTTGGATGCATGAGAAACAACAATGGGTAGTTAATTTGGACACTTACCTATGAAACGAAATAATACCCTACTTTTCTCTCCATATTCACAATCTTTATTTTATCTTGTTTGCTTTACTTTAATTGCATTTCATTTACTTCAATCATAATTACTCTCAATTAATCAAATTCCTACAAGTCATAAATCCCTTCATAAATGACATCATCCTTCATCGTTGTTTCCTGTTTGTAGCTAAGTACCCAATTCTTGGAAAAGTGGATTCGATACCCTGATACTTTCCTCTACACTAGTTTTAGGATTAGTTTAGTTGTTAGAATCAACAAGGGAAAATATTTTAAGTAGTGCCGGTAGTACTAACACGTTTTGCTGCTGGGATTACTAGCACTGCTGATTTGACAGGAATAAACAAAAAACCGGCAAAAATCAACGCTTTCCTCGGTCGTGGACATCATTGTGTGGATCGTTTTCTCAGGTGTTTAAACCTTGAATGAGCAACTAGGCTCTGATACCAATTGATATTCCTACACAATGGTGCCCAAGCACTAGAGGGGAGGGTTGAATAGTCTATTTAAAAACTTACTAACAAAGATCACCCCCAACAGGTGTAACTAAGACAAACTGATACTAATAGAGATATACTGAAACAAACAGATATGCTTAAGATAAACTAAGTGCGGAATAAAAAGATCAATCTTAAGCAAGTCTCAAACAAGAAGAAAAACCAACATACACAAAACAATATAATGTAAACAAAGGAGTTAGTTATCAATCTCTACACTAATCAACGAAACAACCTCCTAGTCCTTGGATACTTGGATACTTGTTGTGGAGTATGAGGGGGTGAGTAGAGAAAGATGCACTCTCACCCTTTCCTTTACCACAATACAAATCAACTAGAAGATTGGTTGGATGGGATGTAGAGATTTCCAACAAACTAACAACAAAACATATAAGGAAACTTAAGTAAAGGAAGCAAACCACAAGACAAGATTATAGTGGTTCGGCCAATGAAGCCTACATCCACTCTCCAAGTGCTTCCTTGTATTAAGAATCCCAAAGCTAAGGTGAACCTCCTCTAGCTCTACACCAATCCCTTTAGTGTTGGATTACAACTTGAAAGAAATGAAGACAAGTCCCTTAGTCCTCAACCAAGACTCCACCTCTTGGATTTGTAGTAGGGTGTAGTCACAATTACCCTAACCTAGATCCGCGGATCTAGGGTTTCACCAATCTTGTTGACGAACAAATTGGGGTTTTCTCTCTTTTACAATAACCTCTCAAGGGTAGATAGAGAAAGGAACTCGAAGCTCTCTAGGGTTTATAGAATACCCACAAACACTCACACTCAACTCACAAAGGATAGATCTTAAGTTGCTTGAGTGGAGGAAGGAAGGTGGATGATTTCTCTCTTGAACCTTTCTCACAAAACTAGGGTTTCTCTCTTGAAAGCTACTTGAAGAAATAAACAAAATCCTTATGAAATCCATCTTGATGTGATGTTTTCATAGTCAAAACCCTCAAAGATCCGTTGGTCAAAGTCAATTAACCAACTAGGGTTTTGACCAAGAAAACCGGATGAACCAAAGTTGAACCGGAGCTGAAAATCATTATTTCCCGTCAGTTAATTAGTCGACTAACTATATAAGTCAAAGTCATCTATTGGTCAGTTGACTGACTTGAAATTCTCAAATCTCCATTTGTTCTTCAGTCGACTCATATAGAAATCAGCTGCTTGCTTGACCTGCCTGCTTGACTCAGTTTTTGCCTGGTTTTGCTCGGTTGTCGCCGATCGCGTCCATTCTTGATGTCTTCAGCTCCGAAGCCTTCCGGACACTTGTACAACAAGACCTGGACCTAATACAAGGACTCATAATCACATGTGAAATATCCGTTTTACCCTTGTTTGTCACAATTCAGAAGATATAACATTTACGCATTCAACCGCTTACCATGCTCAAACTGATGGGCAAATTTTTCGATTGAATCAATGTCTTGAGAATTTTTTTCGATGTATAACGAGCCAAAGACCGCACCAATGGATGAAGTGGTTATCGCTGGTTGAATGGTGGTATAATATTGCTTCCATACCTCTCTGAAGAACAGTCCTTTTGAAGCTCTCTATGGTTACAAACCACCCTTATTATCAATTCCAAAAGTTCCTTTCGCAGGTGTCAAAGGTGTGGATTAATTTCTTTTAGGGATTGTTTGATAACCGGCAAAACAGTTTTTTTTTCCCAGGAAAATGAGTTTTTCTAGGTTTTACTGAGGTTTTGCCTGTGTTTGATAAAAAATATTCACCCAGCTAAAATTTGCCCATTTTCCCGCACGTGACCTGCTTTTCAAGGTTGTAGCCGGGTTACTGGGTTCCAGGGAGGTGGTAATATTTACCCACCTGAATTTCCAGGTTTGATTTGCCTAGGTATAAAACATAAACTTTTTTTATTCCAGGTCTCGTTTTAGGTCTCATTTCGTAAGAACAACAAGAGAGAAGTTGATGGCGATTGTGGTGACGATTGTGTAGATTCAATCTTCGTCCTATTCAATAGCGTAGAAGACCATCGAAGGTAAGGTTTTTCACCTACAATATTAGGTCATCATCTTCTAGTTTTTTTTTCTCTCCGGTAAACAGTTCAAGTTCGAGTTTTTTTTTATACTTTTTTCGCGAATTCTTATTATTTTCTCTAATTTGTTCGAAGTTCTTCAATTATTTGTTGAAATACCTATAAGGTATGATGTTTCTATATTATAATTCTATTACTTTTGTAAATTTTTAGGGTTTGAAACAATTTTGGTTTGCAATATAATTTAATTCGATTTTCTAGGGTTTCAAATTTGTTGTTTTTTGTTGTTTACTATTAGGGTTTACTTAATTTGATATTTAGGTTAACATATTTTTTGCAATTTGTTTATATGCATAATTAGGGTTAGGGTTTTAAAATTTTGGAGATTTTTTTGCATATATTTTGGGGGTTTCGTATAATTTTGCTTTGAAATATTTTGGTTTATGAAATTAGATTTAATTGTGGTTAAAAATTAGGGTTTCCACTTACTAGCTAATTTTGGGGTTTAGGTAAAATTTGAAGTCCCACTGTAGAAGGTAAGTTTTGTTTGAAGTTTGAAATATTGAAGTTTGTTATGCTTCGAAGCAAAAATGGTAAAAAATCTGAACTTTTTGGATTATTTTGCAGAAACAAGAGAACCCAAAGAAAACCCAGAAACAAAATCTCTGAAAAATGAAGATTATAGTGAAAAAGATCATAACTCTCTAAGGGGTGTTTTAGAAATACCAATAATGGGTACAGATTCAAATAATAGCAGCAGCAATAACAGCTATAGTTCTTCTTCTTCTTCTTCTACAAATATAGAGAAACTGTAGAAAGACCAAGCTTTGGTTCTAGAGTATCAACGATTACAGTGGAAAAATATAATTCAATTAATAAAGAAGAAATCTTTAAGAAGGTTTTCAACTTTTTCGTTGTTATCAAGTTCATAAATTTCTAAAAAGAATTTGAATAGAAGGTTAGCTCGAATTCGAAGTTCAGAACTGTCCTCTATGGTGTGTTTTGATTTATCTCCTAAAGTAAATAGTTTAACAAATTTTAAATTCTGTTCATGTTTAGAAAATCTACACTTGATATGAATAGAACTATTTGGTTAATTTCACTATATGCTGATATGTTTTTTGAAATGTACGCGTTAGGTTATTTGATTTTGGTCAAAAGTGTTGAATTGGAAATGTATCATGGCTGCATGGAGAAGATTGGATTGGTTATGTTTTGTGTTATTGAATCAAGTATAAACTTGTGTTAATTTATAATTTTACTGAAAATGCTCAACATTTGTGTGTTTAATATAGGATAGCTAGACCTTTCCATGCTTTTCACACAAGATGATACTTTGGAAGTTTTGAAACTAATGGTCTGTTTGATTGAACTTATTTTTCCATTGTAGTGAGAAAACATAACACTTTTCTCAGTAGACAAGTGGAAAATGAGCCAAAAACATATACTTGATTGCAATTTTAAGGAGTGGGAAAAGAAAAGCGTATTTTCCACCGTATACCTGATATTTGTACACAATGGTACCCAAGACTAGAGAAGGGTGAATAGTCTATTTAAAAACTTACTCACAAAGATCACCCCCAACTGATGTAACTGAGACAAAATGATGCTAACAGAGAAAAACTTATACAAACAGATATGCTTAAGATATACTAAGTGCGGAAAAGAGATCAATCCTAAGCAAATCTAACACAAGATGTAAAACCAACATTCATAAACATTATGATGTAAACAAAAGAGTTAGTTATCAATATCTACAGTAGTTAACAAAGCAACCTCCTAGTCCTTGGATACTTGTTCAACTAGATCAAGATAGATAAACCAATCTTAATCAATGAACTAAGTAATCCAATCCTAGTTCTAGATTTGTTGTGGAGTATGAGGGGGTGAGTAGAGAAAGAGGCACTCTCACCCTTTCCTTTACCACAATACAAATAAACTAGAAGATTGGTTGGATGGGGTGTAGAGATTTCAAACAAACAAACAACAAAAGCATATAAGGAAACTTAAGTAAAAGGAAGCAAACCACAAGACAAGATTATAGTGGTTCGGCTAATGAAGCCTACGTCCACTCTTAAAGTACTTCATTGTATTAAGAATCCCAAAGCTAAGGTGAACCTCCTCTAGCTCTACACCAATCCCTTTGATGTTGGATTACAATTTGAAAGAAATGAAGACAAGTCCCTTAGTCTTCAACCAAGAATCATCCTCTTGGATTTGTAGTAGGGTGTAGTCACAATTACCCTAACCTAGATCCGCGGATCTAGGGTTTCACCAATCTTGTTGAAGAACAAATTGGGGTTTTCTCTCTCTTACAATAACCTCTCAAAGGTAGATTGAGAAATAAATTTGATGCTCTCTAATGTTTATAGAATACCCATAAACAACATTCACTCGCTCTCACAAACATTGAAAGGATTGGGTTGAGTGAATGGAAGGAAGATGGATGATTTCTCTCTAGAAGTCTTTCTCACCAAGCTAGGGTTTCTCTCTTGAATGCTCTTGAAGAAATAAACAAAATCCTTAGAAAAACCATCTTCATGTGTTGCTTTTATAGTCAAAACCCCAAAAGATCCGTTGGTCAAAGTCAGTTGACAAACTAGGGTTTTGACCAAGAAAACCGGAGGAATCAGGGCTGAACCGGTACAGAAAACTAGCATTTCCCGTCAGTCAGTCGACTGACCATATGCCCATGTCAGGCTTCAAAGAGTCAGTCGACTAAGTTGAAAGCTCTATCCATTTATAGTTCTTCAGTCGACTCAAGGCATTGTGAGTTGCCTGCTTGACCTGCCTGTTTGACCTGCCTGCTTGACTCGGTTTTTTCCCGGTTTTGCTCGGTTGTCGCCGATCGCGTCCATTTTTTATGTCGTCAGCTCCGTAGCCTTCCGAACACATGTACAACAAGACCTAGACCTAATACAAAGACTCATAACTTTACATCACATGTGAAATATCCGTTTTACCCTTGTTTGTCACAATTCACAAGATATAACATTTAGAATCTCCCCCTTTGGGCACTTGTGACAAAAACAACATATGAATATACACAACACATGTTTATAGAAAAAAAAAAAAAACACTTATGAGTCACTTGTAGGCAACACTTCCCCCTTAACCTTTGTTCCCCCTTAGTATGTGAAACAAAACACTTATGAGTCACTTGTAGACAACAGCTCCCCCTTAACCTTTGCTCCCACTTAGTATGTGCTTGTAGATAAAATCTTGAAAACAAACTCACATACTAGGGTTAGGGTTAGGCAACACATATAATCAAGATCATCAAGAAATAAAACCATCACTTATGAGATAAGATCACAAAGCAATAAACATAATCATCAACCATCAACCTATATTCATATATCTCTTCTCCCCCTTTTTGTCAAAAGTTGACAAAAAATCCATGCTCAAACATAGAAAAGATCCCAAGTGATGTCCAACCATGAACAAACCACCGAGAATATGCTGCAAGGAGAGTTAGCATAACCATAAAGATATACCAATTGAAAAGCCAATTGATAAAACAAAGAAGAAACAGGGTTAGCCAACTGAGATCTATGGTATCATGTTAAATACACACATCATGATATTCAGAAACAACAAGTGTGTGAAGCATAAACATACTGATGTGCACCGCATATAAACATAACAGGATATCCAACAAAAGAGATAAAGAACATAAACCCTGATATCATGTATATATGGACCATCCATAGC
>JABWDY010003056.1:8048-20493 GCA_013358455.1 Thalictrum thalictroides | reverse complement strand
TACGAATTCCAAGAAGCCCAATGGGCCCAAAAACTGCCTTCAGAAACTGGGTCTGGTCGGTTTTGATGAGTCTTTTCGTCCTGATTCCATCTCTGTTTTCTGCGATCTACCTTGACAGTCTTGAAGTAGGAAGTGAGAGCTTTCCAATGCCTATTTGTGCTTCAAAGTCCGAGCTCTCTAACCCTTTCGTTTAATTCCGTCAAGTTGGCTAGTCAAAACTGCCTTTTTACCGCATTTTGCTTCCTTTTAGCTTTTCCGGGCGAAATGCACCTACAAACACGTAATTCTAACAACACCAAGCATATCATATCACTTTATATCATAACTTGAGACAAATGTACATGAGTTAAGGGGATAAATTTACACTTTTGAGCGCTTATCACATCCTACCCATCATTTTAACCATCAACACAAGGTCTTCATTCTGTTCTTCAGGAATGGAGGATTTAAAGGCAATGGACTTCTCAGGAGTAGGCTTATCTTCTCTAGAAGTTCTCGGGGCAATCTTCATCTCAAAGGTTTGGATAGAACCAACCAATTCTTTCAAGTCAAGTTTCCCAACATCTTTTGATTCTTCAATAGCTGTAACTTTGGGATCAAACTTGGCTAGGAGAGAATGAAGAATCTTCCTGACTATCACAAAGTCTTCAACCTGCTGGCCTAAACCCCACATAGAATTGGTGCAGTCTTGAAGTCTGAGCCAGAAATCCCCAAACTTTTCAGAGTCCTCCATCTTCATTCTTTCATCACTGGTCAGCATCTGCAGCTTGGAGTCCTTGACTTGGGTGGTTCCTTCATGTGAAAGTTCTAGAATATCCCAAGCTTCCTTAGTTGTCTCACATGTCATGATGGACTTAAACTCCTCAGGTTAAATGCCACAGTTGATAGCATTTACAGATTTGGCATTAGCATGACATCTAGCTTTATCAGCGGCTGACCATGTGTCAATAGGTGCAATTGATGTAACCGTCTCGCCATTTACAACTGAGGTGAAAGTTGGTCCTGCAAAACCATTCTCTACAACATCCCAACACAAAGGATCAAGTGACTTTAAAAATATTTCCATTCTAGCTTTCCAGAAAGTATAATTTTTACCATCAAACAAAGGTGGTTTGATTACGGCACTACCCTCTGTAGTGGACATCATCGTGTGGATCTTTTATTCAAGTTTTAAAACTTTGATTGAGAAACTCGGCTCTGATACCAATTGTTAGTCCTACACAATAGTGCCCAAGCACTAGAGAAGGGGGGGTAAATAGTCTATTTAAAAACTTACTAACACAGATCACCCCCAACTGATAAAACCAAGACAAACTGTCACTTATCAGAGAAAATTGACACTAACAGATATGCTTAGGATAAACAAAGTGCGGAATAAAAAGATTACTCCTAAGCAAGTCTATCACACTATAAAGCAACTAACAAGCAAGATAACAAGATATGGAATAGTAAAGCATGAAGAGATGAACAAAGTATGTAGTCTAGAATAACTATTACAACTAACTCACTCTAGTCCTTGGGGTCATGTCTTCATAAGTATGGGTTTGTGAAACCACAACTCTAAGACTATGTAACACCCAATACTTTCACAAGTAGCCAAGAACTTCTTGAGGTGGGTAGTGAAAGAGGCACTCCCACCTTCGGGTTCAAGGACTACAAACTAGAGAAGTAAGTAGGTGATATTAATCAATACTACAACTACCAAGCATATAGAGATAATAATAAGAACAAGAAAGCAAACCAAAGAACACAAGATGTATAATGGTTCGACACAAGATTGCCTACGTCCACTCTTCAAGTCGCTTCTTGCTATTAAGATAAATCTGAAGCTTTGGTACACCTCCAACAACTCTACACTACTCCAACTAGTGTTGATTTAATCTAACTTGAAAGTTGTAGTGATTTTCTCCTAAAATCTCTAACCTAGAATCCACTAGGGTTTGAAGAAGCTAGTCACAAACTTCTCACATTGAACTCCTTTTCAAGGGTTTTCACTTCACTTGTCTCCACAAGATGAACACACATCAAAGGTCACACCTTTGGTAATGGGGTTTCTCTCTTGAAGAACTCACTAAATGAGAATGATAGAGAAAGAAAGATTGAAACATTTTATGGGTTTATTACAATACCCATACACAACATTCACTCACACTCACAAGGATTGGAAGAATTGGATTGAGTGAATGGAAGGAAGATGATTGATTTCTCTCTTGAAACATCTCTCAAAGTTAGGGTTTCTCTCTTGAAAAGCTCTTGAAAAAATAAACAAAATCCTTAGCAAAAACATCTTGATGTGTTATTTTTATAGCCGAAACCCTCAAAGATCCGTTGGTCAAAGTCAGTTGACCAACTAGGGTTTTGACCAAGAAAACAGGACCGAACCGGAGCAGAAAAACCAGAAAACCCGTCAGTCAATCGACTGACAGCAAAATTACTGAATGTGCCACTATAGGTCAGTCGACTGACCAACAAACCAAGTCAACCCTCAAAGGGTCAGTCGACTGACTTGTTAAAGTTCATTTCCTCATGTGCCTTCAGTAGACTCCTTTAGAACCAGCTGCCTGCTTGACCTGCCTGCTTGACTCGGTTTTTTTCCGGCTCTGCTCGGTTGTCGCCGATCGCGTCCATTCTTGATGTCTTCAGCTCCGAAGCCTTCCGGACACTTGTACACCAAGAACTAAACGTTATACAATAACTCATAAGATCACATCACATGTGAATGTCCGTTTTGCCCTTGTTTGTCACAATTCACAAGATATAACATTTACAGATTGCATCAAAACACTATCTTGAAGGTAACTTAGTAGAGTTATCTGTTATGTCAAAGTGATTAGTGAACTATCTCTATCTTAAGAAATAAAGCATAGTTTTATATGTTAGTGTTGATTATATTAATGGATTATGTAAACATGAACTTATTATGTTGAAAGAAGGTTTACTCTTTGAATTTATCCATCACCATCTCTTCTTTTGAAGTTTGTGGGTATCTTCCCTCGAAAACCCTCACGAGGCTACAACTCGTCCTATTAGGGGAGCCTAAAGGTTTAAGGCCTTGTTGCATATGGTAAATGCAATCGTACATTGCCTACGAAAAGGTAAATATCTTATTTTATTTTTGAAATGAATTTCTTTCTCGCCCTTATGCTTTTTGTTTCACTTCTTGCTTGAGAACAAGCAAGGTGTTCGCCCTTATGCTTTTTGTTTCACTTCTTGCTTGAGAACAAGCAAGGTGTTGTTTGGGGGTGTTTGATAAGCGTTCAAAAGTGTATATATATCCCTCTAACTCATGTATATTTGTCTCAAGTTATGATACAAAGTGATATGATATGCTTGGTATTGTTAGAATTACGTGTTTGTGGGTGCATTTCGCCCGGAAAAACTAAAAAAAAGCAAACTACGGCAAAAAAACAGTTTCAAGTAGCCAACTTGACGTAATTAAACGAAAGGGTTAGAGAGCTCAGATTTTGAAGCACAAATAGGCATTGGAAAGCTCTCACTTCCTACTTCAAGACTATCAAGAAAGATTGCAGAAGACAGAAATGAAATAAGGTCAAAAAGACTCGTCAAAACTTGTCAGACCCAGTTTCTGCTTATTGTTTTTGGGCCTCTTGGGCTTCTTGGAAGTCGTGTTTCTAGAAGGAATTTGCACCTAAGATTTTGACTGAGTCTTCCAAGTGGTTTGACTAAGATTTCCACCATATTTCAGCTCCGGAAACTTCCTACAAGTTATTTAATAATTTGTAAACTCTTTTCTTGCAATTTTCAAAGAGTTCTAGGGTTAGAAGGACTCCTCCCTATATAAGGAGAGGAAAGCCACGAAATTCACTATGCTTTGATCTTAAATTGAATTGTTATATTAGGTTTTACTTTATTTTATGTTGAAGAAGAAGTTCCATTGATTATAATACAAGTCTATTTACTTTTCAAGCTCAAGTTCTTTACTTTTCAATCGTATCTTTACTTTTCATGCAATTTAATCTTCTGTCTTTAAATTCATGTCTTTTAATTATGTCTTTTACTTTTACAACCATCATCATCATCACCACAATCATCATGAGCTAATCGATTCAAGGAGTTTTACAAGCAGATTAGGTAAGTAGAAGAATTTACTACAAGTGTTTTACGTTTTTCATGCTAGAAAGGTAATTATTTTATGATTGATCATGTAGAATAGTTTTTGCTTTTTGTTTTTCATAATAAATAAAAGAGAGATCTTTTTGCATGTGTAGAGACTTTCGAGTCTCATACGCCCGTTAACATATTTTGGCATCGAGAGAGAGAAGATAGTTAACAATTAGTATAAAGAGTTGAAATTCACTACTTGCACGACGGCAACGAGATGAGAGGTACTAGGTCTTGAATACTTCTTGAGGTCGAGTTCCTGGTTCGAGAGCAAGGGAACTCACAACCAATTATTGTTTTGTCTATGAGTTATAGTTGGATGCATGGGAAACAAGCATGAGTAGTTAATTTAGATATTTGCCTATGAAACAAAGTAATACCCCGCTTTTCTTTCCATATTCACAAACTTTATTTTATATTGCTTGCTTTACATTACTTGCATTTACATTATTTAGTCATAATTACTCTCAAACAATTAATCTCCTACAATTCATAAATCCCTTCATAAACGACATCATCATTTATCATCGTTGTTTCATGTTTGTAGCTAAGTACCCAATTCTTAGGTGAGTGGATTCGATACCCTGATACTTGCCTCTACACTAGTTTTATGATTAGTTTAGTTGTTAGAATCATAAAGAGAATTATTTGCAGTAGTGCCGGTAGAGTTAACCTGTTTCTGCAGCTTGGTTTACTAGCACTGCTAAATTGACAGGAATAACCAAAAACCGTCAAAAATTACTAGGCGTCAAAGAGAAAGAGAAGGAGCTAGCAGAGAAGGATGCGGACATTGCTTTCTGGAAGGATCAATACGAACAGGAGCGGGCAAGCCTGATGAGCAACCATTCAGCCTGGGAGGTATATTGTAATTCTCTGACAGCCCAGCTTGCAGAGTTGGGATCGCCTGAGGAAGAGGAGACTAAAGGACACCTCTTTTGGCCCTATATCCGAGTTGGGCAAGGATGTCGACCAGGCTGAATGATATTTCTTGTTTTTATTCTTGAGTGGTATGAGGCTTCTTCCTTTGGAAAACTTTGTTTGCTTGTTGGTTATTTGACCTGTGTGCCTGAAAATATTAGTCTTCTATCTATAAAGATCGTTGGCGACCTGGTTCTCGAGCTCGTAAGAGCTAAACATTAGTAATCGATCTGCTTCGGGAGATCGATTGCGCATTTACTTTTCGCATTGCTTTAAAACTTTTGTTGAATGCTTGTAAAAGTCTCTGGTCGATCTAGTTTCCAGGTTAGCCTGGTGGGTCGTCCAGAAGGCTAAATTTATTTTGACGAGATGGACAGCCGCAAGTAAGCTTGATTAGAACTGTTTTGTTGAATAGTATGCTCATTTGTCTGAATGTGTATCGTAGAATACTTGTTGTGTTGTATTCTGTTCGTGGTTATTTTGTAGATCGGGTGAGATCGAGCTGCTGGAGCGCGGAAGCCCACAAGTGGAGATCTGATCGAATGTAGATCGAGTAGGTAGTAGCTAGGGGTGCTCTAGTCTGGTTGAGGCCCCAAATGTAAAATATTTTCTAAGTATCGAAATGTAACTCGAAAATATAGTACATGTAAGACTTTTTCATTCAAAAAAGAATTGTTCTTTTTTGAGACTGCCCAAGGTGGCTCAGTTCGAGCCTCCAAATGTAGGAAATAGTTCTAAGTGTGATAATTCCGAACTGTAGATCAAAATGTAATAATATACTTAAAATAATTTCATACTTACGTGTTTGATAGAGCAGTTAAGCATGGAGGACTGCAAGTATCCAATCTTACTGTTACGAGGCCATGCATAGTGGGAGAGTGTAATATGCAACGCAAATTTGAGCTCGTTTTAAGTCATAAAAATTTAAGTTATGGGGCAGAGGTATAACTTAACAAATGTGCTAATACCATGAGGGTGTGATGGTAAGCATAGGTCGAAGTAGGGATTTGACCTGAATGATTCCAGACAATGCATTTTGGGATAGAATAAAATACAAAGCAAATTTGAGCTCGGAAAAAAATTTCTATTGATAGAATTTTTTCAAATGGAATGAATTCCAAGGATTTTTTACATCTTCACCTTCCTGAGTTTGAAGGCGGTATGCTCCGTTTCCTAGGGCTTGCTTGATGATGAAAGGACCTTCCCAGTTTGCATTGATTTACCGATCTTCTCAATCTTCTTGTTGGGAAACATTCTTCTCATTACCAATTCGCCGGTCTGAAATATTTTGGGCCGAACTTCCTTGTTGTAAGCTCGTTTGAGCCTTTCCTGGTATTGCTCAAGTTTTTTAGATGTATGATAACGCCTTTCTTCCAGCAGGTCGATTCCGAATGACCACATCTGATTGTTGAGCTCCGTATCGATTAGGAGTGACTTACTAGTACCATATGTCAGTTCGGTTGGTATGACTGCTTGCCAATAGAACATTTTCCAGCTCATTTGGCCATTTGGATGCGTGGATCTCTAGTTTTTTCTTGAGGATCTCCAGTATCTGCTTATTTAGTGCTTTAATTGGCTTGACCATTGCTTTTTGGATAACGGGGGGCCGATCTGGTGTGCTCGATTTTCCACAGGTCGTAGAATTTCTTGATATCTTTCCCGATCAACTGTGTTCCATTGTCTGTGATTAATCTCTTTGGGAGACCAAATCTTGTGATGATGTTGTAACGCCCAAGGATTTCGTCCTCGCTCATCCCGATGCGCCGAGCACCATACCGGTCCCTAATATCAATATATCCCCTTTTAGTCACTGCGGGCAGTAAAGGATTTTGGATCAGGGTCCACCCAGATGGGCTTTCCCCAAAAGGCCTTGACATTAGTTAGTGTATGGTTAAGTTCTATCTACCACAATCTATATCCATTCATTGGCAATATGGGACTAACATCTACTCAAGGGTGTTACAGATGTTTTCCCATACGAATTTGCGAACATCATCATGCTTGATGTTGGAGAGGGGAACTGCCTCGATCCATTTGGTTAAGTAATCACATGCGATCAGCACATATTAAGCCCAGACCGTTCCTGTTCGATCAGAGGACCTATGATGTCGAGCCCCCACATGTGGAAGGGCCATGGGGAAGTGATATTGATCAGGTCGTTAGGATGCAAATGAGTGTTGGCTACAAATCTTTGGCAATATGGGCATTTTAACACATATATCTTTGCATCCTCTTTCATCTTGGGTTAGAAGTATCCTTGATTGATTGCTTTGTGAGCTAAGTTCCGACCTCCGGAGTGGTTACCGCACTCACCATCATGAATCTTATGAAAGATATGCCCACCTTGTGTTGGAGTAAGGCAACGAAGAAGTATTCCTGTAGCTGACTTTTTGAACAACTTGTCATCGAGTGCCTTGGACATTGTGATGGTGTGCATGAGCTGGTTAGCGGCTTTCTTATCTTCTGGAATGGTACCATGGTTGAAATAAGAGAGAATTGGGGGCATCCAAGAATTTTTGAGCTCTTCTGAAGTTACTTCCAATAGGTCGGCAATGTAATTGACCTGCTCTTCTGTTGCAGATACGAAGGCATGCTTGTTATTGCTATGGTGAGAGCTCGGGGTCGATCTGACTGAGTGACTGAGGCAAGGAATGCTAGAGAATCTACATGTTTGTTGTCATCTCTTGGAATGTAATCGAGCTTAAGAAAGAAAAACCTTGAGGTCAGTTCTCTGGCCTTAGATGCATACTTCATCAGGTTGACTCCGTGGATCTGGTAGGCATTGTTAATCTAATTAACGACGAGCTGGGAGTAACTGCAGATTTTTATGTTTTGGACCTTGAGTTCGAGTGCCATCCGAAGTCCCTGAATTAGTGTTTCATACTCTACTTCGTTGTTTGTAGTTGAGAAATCTAGTCGAGTAGATCTCTCAAGCTGAGATCCTTCTGGTGAGATCAGGACTGCTCCGACCCCACTTCTGCTTGAGTTGTGAGAGCCATCGACATATAGTGTCCATGTGTCAATGGGGTTGTGCTCTTCTGGTCGAGTGTTGACCTCTGGTTCCCATGTCTAGTCTTCGGCAGGGTAATCGACCAAAAAATCTGCCACGATCTGACCCTTTCGTGACTGTCTGGGTACGAATTCACAATTAAAATCTCCGAGCTCTGCGGCCTATCTGGCCATTCGAACTGTTTTGTTTTTAATTTTCTAACACGTGTCGAAGTGGCTGATCTGTGATGACCCTTACTATATGGACTTGAATGTAGGGTCTGAATTTACATGCAGCATATAACAATGCAAGTGCTAGCTTCTACAGAAAGGTGTACCTTAGTTCAGCTTGTTGTAACACTTTACTTGTGAAGTAGATAGGTCGCTCGACCTTGTTTTCTTCCTTGAACAGGACTGCACTGAATGCGAAATTTGAAGTCGCTAGATAGATACCAAGAATGTCTCCATCATTAGGTCGAGTTAGAACTGGAGGAGTGGAGAGATAGGTCTTCAGGTCTTGAAATGTTTTTTCACACTTGGGGGTCCATTCGTAACTTGCCGCTTTTTTTAAAAGCTGAAGCATTGGTCGACATTTATCTGATGCTCTAGAAATAAATCTATTGAGAGCGGATACCATGCGGTTGAGCTTCTGGATCTGTTTCTCAATAGTTGGGCTTGGCATCTGGACGAAAGTTCTGATCTGGTCGGGGCATGCTTTGATCCCTCTTCTAGTGACCAAATAACCAAGGAACTTTCCCAAGCAGACTCCGAACAGACATTTCTCTAAATTGAGCTTCATTTTATGAGCTTAGAATCGCTTGAATGCTTCGTCAAGATGCTGCAAGTGGCTTTGCTGGATGTCGCTCTTGACTAGCATGTCATCGATGTAGACTTCCATGGTTCGTCAAACATTTTAGTGATCAGTCTCTGATAAGTTGCCCATGCATTCTTGAGGCCGAATGGCATAACCTTGTAACAGAAGATGCCTTGTTCTGTCGTGAAAGAGGTTTTTATTTGATCTGGCTCTTACATTCAAATCTGGTTGTACCTTGAGTATGCATCCATGAAGGATAACAAGTCGAAACCACAAGTCTGGTCTACGAGTTTATCGATCCGTGGGAGTGGGAATGGATCTTTGGGACAATCTTTGTTTAGACTCGTGAAGTCGATACAGACCCTGGTCTTTCCATTCTTTTTCAGAACTATAACTATGTTGGCTAGCCAATCTGGTGTGTCGACCTCTTGGTTGAAACCGACCTGTTTGAGTCTACTGATTTCTTGGTTTACTGCTTGGTGAAATTTAGGAGACAACCTTCTAGGTTTTTGTTTTACTGGACGATATGTGGGATCTACCCTTAGTTTGTGGCATGCAATTGACAGGTCTATTCCAGGCATATTGATATACGACCAAGCAAATAAATCTATATTCAGATAAAGGAAATTTACAAATTCATTGAACTGAACTTTACCTAACTCTGTAACTATGAAAACAAACTTATGCTCCTCGGCAGTGCCAATGTTGACTTTGATTCGTGGATCTGTGCTTCCCAAAGCTTTGAAATCTGAGCTCGGTGGCTCCTTTTGTAATTGTTATTTGCTGAGGTTGACCTCCTTACCTTTGCCCGAGGTAGAGGGATCCTTCTTTTTGGTCGGGGAATCGACCACTTTGTTTGGCTCGATCTCGACAACCTTAGAGGTTGAGGTGACAGCTCGAGGAGCAGCTTCAATCATCTCATGGCAGTCTTGGGGTTAAGGTGACAGCTGCGTTCTGGTAGCCATGGAGCTCATTATCCCATTGGGGCCAGGATTTACGGAAGATTTAGTGGTAGGTGAAGGGGACGCCTCTCATTGCATGGATCCATTTTCTCCCCAAAATGGAAGTATACTTGCTCGCAATATTGAGCACGCTAAACTTGACTGTGACGGTGGTCTTATCATCCCTCCGACCTACTGTCACCGGGAGCTAGATATCTCCCCTTGGATCTTCTCTTGAATTATTAAACCCCAGGATTGGTGTAAATTCTGGAATGAGGACGAAATCGGGAAGCCTCATGTCTTTGAAAGTTCAGTATGTCAGAATGTTGCAGGATGCCCGGGGTCGATCAAGCATCTTTTGACCTTGTAATCAGCGATCTTGACCTCGACGACAAGAGCATCATTATGTGGGCTAACGATCTTGTTGTGGTCAGCATCATTGAAGCATATGTCTGCTTCAGATCTTCATGTGATCAGGACTCTGCTAGCTTGGGTACTGATCTGGTAAACATGCTTCAAATGCTCTACTTTCCTCTTTTTCTCCCTGATGTGCTCGGGAGGAGTATCTTCATGGATCATGTTGATGACCCAGTTCGAAATCTCGCTCTGTTCTTCGGCCCTGTTGGCCACTTGTTTGTTGAGCTGATCCCTTAGGTCGGAGGTAGGACCCAAGCGTTGGGCTATACTACGCCTTCCACTCTTCGACCAGCTAGGGGTTCGAGCACTACTTCTAGAACGATCACGACGTGGAGTGGAGAACGCTTGGGAAGTCTCGATCTTTTCTTGGCCGAGTGATCTCTATCATCTGAAGACTTCAGGATGTAGATGTTCATATGTCCCTCACCTGCCCATTGGTTAAGGTGTCATTTCAATACTCGGCAGTCATCTGTCTGGTGACATCTAACCTTGTGAACCTTGCAGTATGGGCGACCTAGAGTATCTTCGAGTTGCGTAATGTCATCGATCTTACACCAGTGGTTGTACTTGACCTGCTCATAGATGTACGATATGATTCTCTGGTTTCAACTAGGAAAGGCTTTCCCTTGAATCTTCTGTTACTTCCTAGTTTCCCCTTGGTTGGATTCTTCTCCACAACGCCGATGATGTTCAAGCTTTTGTGTCGCTTGAGCTCGGTTTCGAGCCTAATGTATCGATCGACCTTGAGGTATAGGTCGTCCAGCTCATTAGGTTGGTCCAAAGCTAATTCCTTATGGAGGTCGGACCCTGGTAATAAGCCATTATAAAAAACAATTGTGGCAAGTTGTTCATGACTTTTGATGAAGTCATGAATTAGATTGAGCTCGGACTTGAAACGCCTAAAATAGTTGGCCAGTAATTCTACTGGCTGCTGCCTGATTTGAAATAGGCAATCGATGGTTACAGGTCGTTTCTGGTTGCACATATAGGACAGAACAAACTGCTTCTTGAGCTCTCTGAACAAGCCAGTTGAGTTGGGGGGGCAGCTTGTGGAACCAATATAGTGCGGGTCCGGTCTGGCTGGATTGGAAGAAGGTGCAGAGCATGGATTTGTCCTTTACCAGGGGTAGCGACTTCCTGAATGATTTGATGTGGTCGGCGGGAACTCCTACCCTAGAGTACTGATCGAATTTAGGGATATTGAGTTCGGTTCGAAACCCCATTACACATAGATCTGGCGTGAATGGTGATGCATGGCATTGAGCCAGTGCTTGCAAAACGATCTCTTGAGGAGGTCGGTTTTTCTAAGCGATCTGCGTTGCTCGGAAGGCTTCGAACTGCTGGCTTAGTTCGTCAAGCCTAGCTTGGGTTACTTGTTGGATATGATCGTCAGTTTGTTGTTCGGCCTGTTGGTGGACTGATTGAGCAGTTTGGGCGTTGCTTATGGATGTGCCTTCCCTGGCTCGGAGCGCAGCGATCTCCTCTTGCAGTTTATGGATCGTCTCCTGAAGTTGTCTGGTAACGTCATCCCGAAAGGCCATTGAGAGATTAGGGTTTTGAAAACGGGGTAGCTTTTTTATGGGAGGGATTCTTTTCTGATATGATCAGAACTGTGCAGTCGGCGCCAAATGTATTAACCTGATTTCAGACTCACACTAACTAAGGTTAGGACGGATTCAGACTGAGCAAGTGGAGAGTTGGATATGGAAAGGGCTACACTTCGCTTGAGATTGAAATTGTCTATGTACTCTACCTCGAGAGAGTTGAACTTAGAGATCAAGCCACTGTAGTTCCCTGGTTTTATAGAAGATGAAGAAGCAGTGATCAAGGGATCTGCTTTGATTTTCAAGATTACCGACATACATTGATTAATCAATCGAATCAATGCGTGATGAAGGTAATAAATAATTTGCATACTGTCCGAATATCTTCTGGTATCCAATTTGATATGATTCCATATTGGTGGTATCCGAACTGATGGATTGATTGGGATAGGTCGATTGTGTTATATCAGATCGGGTTGGTTGTGCCTTATTTGATTGGTTTCAGTGCCACGTGTTGCCTTTTGATTGGTTGATGAATGTAGTACCACTACAGATTCTCTAAAGCATTGATGGTCAGTCAAAGATTGAAGCACTGAAGGTTATATGCCTTCTCAACTCACAATCTTTCCAGCATACAAACGCAAAAATTAATAAAATAAATATATAAATAAATAACTTTAAATTCAAAGGTCTGATCTATT
>JABWDY010003040.1:5271-22858 GCA_013358455.1 Thalictrum thalictroides | reverse complement strand
TTGTGAAATTCTTCTTTTTCTTCAATAGATTTCAGACTAAATCGAATTCTTCAAGAGTTTGATTCTTCAAATTTGAAACAATTAATGATCGAAAATTAGAAACTCAACAAAACAATTAATGATTTTTCAATTGAATTTGATTCTCTCAACTTTTGCACGAATGAGAGAGAGAAACCATTTTGTAGAAGACCAGAAAGAATCGTGGAAGTGAGAAATAGGAATAGAAAGCTTTCTAAATTTTCAAAAACGGTTATATACATCTGTAGAGGGGTAGTATCGGTATTAAAAAAATAAAAAGAACAGGCTTTGGGCAGAAAAAACCGGTCATGTCCTTGGGCCTAACCATCTTTCTTGTCCTTTAAACAAATCCAACCTTTTGTCCTTTTGGCTAAGACGGATTTGGAAATGTCCTGCAGCCCAAATCGAATCAGAATCTGGCCTCTGGGCCCAATTTTTAGTATAATCTATTACCTTATTCACTATCTTTACTGTTTCCTTAAATTTAAGAGCTACCTATTCTGACGTCTATGTATATCTTTGTTATGTTACTGTTCGTGTGGAGTTGGGAAGATCTTTCTCTTAATGCGGTAGAAATTTTATAATCTTTTTGATACCATGAGCATACAGATCCTTACTTTCTGAAATTGGAATTTGTATTGGAGATCAACATTTTATTTTTTTGGCTGCTTTTGGTCTCATTTCTTCTTCCAAGTATTGGATGCTACAAGTTCCTGGAGATTAAAAATAGTTGAACAAGGTTATCTATCTATTTTGTGTCTTTATTATATAACCAGCTGCCTGCTTGACTCAGTTTTTGTCCGGTTGTGCTCGGTTGTCGCCGATCGTGTCCATTCTTGATGTCTTCAGTTCCGAAGCCTTTCGGACACTTGTACACCAAGAACTGAACCTTATACAAGGACTCATAACTTTACATCATACGTGAAATGTCCGTTTTACCCTTGTTTGTCACAATTCACAAGATATAACATTTACAAAAATATCACTTTTTGAACAAACTGGTTTTTTTTTTGTCCAGTTTGGGAAGATTCCGGTCTGACAAGCTTGTGTTGGAAGAGACACCATAAAAGTGGTCCTCTTTAGGAAATTACCCTAACTAATATCCAGCTGATAGGTTTCCCGGACAAATGTAAATTTTTCCATATTCACTATTTGCCAAACATTTGCCCAACTTAAATATACTCATATCCCAACAAACCCATTTTCGCACTTCAACTATTTACTGTATTCACCATTTGCTAATTGACCAAATTTTTCCAAAGATTCATTTTTTTCCTATCATCAAACAGACCTTAACATATATAAGAAATTATCCAAAATGTTTATTAATTTACCTTTTCTTCCAAATGGAACTACAAGTTTAAATGAAAAGTAATTAATAATTACTAACTCTACTTATCAAAAAAAAAAATTTACTAATTCCAATTATAATATAGTCGATATATCATTCATATGTATTTTTATTGGGTTAGATAAAGTGCTTATCTTACTTTTGAATAATTGGCCTATGGCAGAAAGTTTTTGTTTTGGATTGTGAATTTATATATTTTAGAATTTGGTAATTAAATAAAAAAAAATATATATGATTTTCACCTAGATGTGAAATTCATGCATTATGAAAATTAATAAACTACACAGAAAAAGATGACTAACTTTGCAAAAAAAAAATAATTCACAATAAAGCTGAAAAAAATATTGCAAATATACGACGAACATATCTGATTTTTAATTAATCATAGTAATAGCATCCAATCCCTACCCTTACCTGCTGTCATCCTCAAACTTCTAAAGCCCATAGTTCCTTTAATCTCAAAATGAATATCCAATTTGAACTGTTAGCCACTTCTCTTCACTGCATTCTTTCTCCAAAAAACAAACCAGTTACCATGAACCTTCCACTAGAAATGTTGCAAGAAAATAACGACCAATGGAATGATACTTTGTGTAAATGTAATATCTTGTGAATTGTGACAAAAGAGGATAACATAGTCTTTTCACATGTAATGTAAGTAATGAGTCCTTGTAATAGGTCTAAGTCTTGTTTTGAGTGTCTGCGTAAAGCTTCGGAGCTGAAGACCTCAAGACTTGACGCGTGCGGCAACTTCCGTGATCAGGAAAATCAAGGCAGTGTACTCTAAGTAATCAGTCGACTGACCAAGGAAGTATATGTAAGATTATATAGTCATTCCACTGACCTTTTATGGATCTGTGACTCCAATATCATCAGTCAACTGACCATATAGTGCAAATCTAAGAAGTTGGTCTTCAATCAACTGATTGGCGAGAAGAATGTGATTTCGGGCCTGATCCAATTCTGTTTTTTTCGGGCCACTTCTCCAAAGTTGCTTTTTGGTTAAGAAACTTGGACCAACAGATCGATTTGCATTTGGGAGTATAGAAGCAACACTTCAAAGCCTTTTAACACAAGGATTTGGTGTTAAGTGATTGTGTTATTGGGTATTCTTACAAACCCAAGGAGAGCTTTTCAATGTTCTTATAGGGGATTGTAGAGAGAAAATCAATTCTTGTTCTTGAAGCAAGTTGGTGATAAACCCTAGATTGTGAATCTAGGTTAGGGTGATTATGACTAAGCCCTACACATCAAACCCAAGTGGAGGAAACTTGGTTAGGAGCTAAGGGAATTGCTCCTACAACTTTCAAGTTTGTAAAACCAACATCATAGAGAAGTGGTGTAGAGTGTTAGGAGGCTAGCCTAAGCTTTGGGTTTTCTTAATACAAAGGAAGTAGCTTGAAGAGTGGATGTAGGCACAACTTGCCGAACCACTATAATCTTAGTGTTATGGTTTGCTTTCTTTGTCTTTAAGTTTTCCTATATGCTTTATTTTTGTTTGATAGTTTAGTGTCTCTATAGATCATTCTACCTATCTTCTAGTAGGTTGTATTGTTGGTGAGGAAAAGGTGAGAGTGCCTCTTTCTCTACTCACCCTATCACAATCCACAACAACCTATAACTTGGATTGGTAACTCTTAGTTCAAAGGATTGAGTGAGTATCTTCTTACTTAATCCTTAGTGAACAAGAACCCAAGGACTAGTAGATTGTTTAGTAGTTGATTGTAGAGATTTACAACTATCCTACATAATTCTCCTTTATATGCTTGTTTTTTGTTGGTTAAGTTTGCTTGTTGCTAGATTAACTTTGGATTGTTCTTTTATTCCGCATTTAAATTACCCCTTAGCTTATCTATTTTATCTGTTTATCTGTTTTGTGGATCACTTATCTTGTAGTTTTTTTAAAAAGGGACTATTCACCCCCCTCTAGTCTGTTTGACACCATTGTGTAGATTTCTCAATTGGTATTAGAGCGGGTTGCTCACAAAAGGTTTCAAAACCTGAGTAAAAGATCTGCACGATGATGTCCACCACTGAGGGTAACGTTGTGAACAAACCTCCTCTCTTTGACGAAAACAATTACACCTCCTGGAAGTCAAGGATGAGAATCTATCTTAAGTCCCTGGACCCAAAATGTTGGCATGTAGTAGAAAATGGTTATTTAGAACCTACCATCACCTCCACTGTAGGTGGTGTGACAAAGACCTCTATTGCTCCCATTGACACATGGTCTCAAGAAGAAAAGGATCTAGAGCATGCAAATGCTCGAGCCTTGAATGCTATTAATTGTTGAATTTCCCCTAAGGAGTTCAAATCTATCATGACCTGTGAAACCGCCAAAGCGGCTTGGGTTATTCTAGAGCTTTCTATTGAGGGCACTTCACAAGTGAAAGACTCTAAGCTCTAAATGCACACAAACTAATTTGAGCGTATGAAAATGGAAAGCAATGAGACTTTTCAAGATTTTTGGTTAAGAGTTCAAGATTGCACAAATTCCATGTGTCTTGGTCAAGAAGTCGATGATTCTGTAATCGTCCGTATAATCTTTCGCTCTCTTCCTGATAAGTTTGATCCTAAAGTAACAGCCATAGAGGAAGCGAAGGATGTGGGTAAACTTGACCTAAAAGAGTTGGTTGGTTCTTGATAAATCTGCACAATGGTGTCCAACTACTAGAGGGGGGTGGGGTGAATAATTCTTTTAAAAACTACTAGCTACAAGATTCGCCCAACAGATAAACTGATTAAAACAGATAAGCTAAAGATATAACAAATTCGGAATTAAAGAATTATCCAAAGCAAATCTAACTACAAGATGCAAAACTTACAAGCAAACAAACATATAGAGGAAGACAAAGTAAGATAGTTCTAAATCTCTACAATCAACAACAAAGCAATCAACTAGTCTTTGGATCCTTGTTTAAATTAGGTTAGGAAAGATAAATCTCTCTTAAACCGTTGAACTAAGAAATCCAATCCTAGTTCTAGGTTGTTGTGGATTGTGAGGGGGTGAGTAGAGAATGTGGCACTCTCACCATTTCCTCTACCAACAATACAAACGTACAAGTAGATTATTAGGATGGTTTGTAGAGATTCTAAACTACCAAACAACAAAAGGATAAACAAGAACTCAAAGACAAAGAAGCAAACCACAACACCAAGATTATAATGGTTCGACAAAGGTGCTTACATCCACTCTTCAAGCTACTTCTTTGTATTAAGAGAATCCCAAAGCTTAGGTTTGCCTCTACAAGCTCTACACCACTTCCCTATGATGTTGGATCTACACACTTGAAAAATGTAGGAGCAAATCCCTTGGCTCCTAACCAAGTATCCACTACTTGGGTTTGTTGTAGGGTTTAGTCACAATCACCCTAACCTAGATCCTCAAATCTATGGTTTCACCAAATTGTTCCAAGAACAAAGAGGGGGGTTTTTCTCTCTACAATCCTCTCTTAGGAAAAATGAGAAAACACTTGAAACAGTTCACTATTGGTTTGTAATAACACACACAAGGACAATCACTCAACTCTCAAAAGGTTTGAATTGATTTGGTTGAGTGAAGGAAGGAAGATGGGAGGATTTTTCACAATTTGTTCTCACTCACAAGCTAGGGTTCTTGCCTCTTGAATGCCTTAGAAAAATCAACCTAATCCTTATATTGTCTAGCTTGAAGTGTTGCTTATATACCCCTAAGGGTAAATAGATCTGTTGGTCTAAGTATGTTGACAAACTAGCAACTTTAGAGAAATGGGCCGAAAGAATCTGAAACCAATCAGGCCCGAAATCAACATCAGCCCGTTAATCAGTCGATTGAAGACTAAATACGTCACAAAGGGACATAAGGTTAGTCGACTGACTTTGTAGGGTCACTGAACTTTTTTAGAGTCAATCGACTAACTTTATATTCATATATATGCTTTCTTAGTCAGTCGACTGATGGCCATTTGTATCCTGTCTTGATTTCGTCGATTTTGGTTGTTGCCGATTGCGTCCCGTCTTGATGTCTTCAGCTCCAAAGCTTTACAAGGACACTCAACCAAAACTTAAACCTAATAGAAAGGCTCATTTCATACATTACTTGTCAAATGACCCTTTTGCCCTTGTTTGTCACAATTCACAAGATATAACATTTACAATCTCCTCATTTGGGAACTTGTGACAAAAACACATATGAATATACAAAACACATGTTTATAAAATAACAACACATTAATGAGTCACTTGTAGGCAACAGCTCCCCCTCAACTTCAGCTCCCCCTTAGTATGTACCTGTAGATAAAAGTTTCGTAGGCAAATTCTCATACTAGGGTTAGATAACACATATATGTATAAGATGCATAAGATTCATCACTTATGATACAAAACATAAGTAAACATAACCATCAACCATAACCGTCAACCATCAACCATATTCATATATCCCTTCTCCCCTTTTTTGTCAAATGTTGACAAAGGGTCCCTGCTCAAACATATAAAAAGATCCCAGAGGATCTCCAATCATGAACAAACCACCTTGGTCATGCTGCAAGGAAAGTTAGCTTAACCAATATAAGATTAAACATGTAAAAACCAGGGTTAGCCAACAGAGATATATCCTAGCAAGTCACACACACATAAAAGGATATCTAGGATGAACATGAGTGTGTGTAACATAACCAAACTGATGTGTACATCATATGCATCTCCATGATATCCAAACAACATAGTAAGAACATGAAACCTTGATATCATGTATATGCATCCGTCCATAACAAGTGATATATATAAAAAGATATGCATAGATAAAAACAAGTCATCACATGCTATAGAAAGAAAAACTGAACAATCCATAGATAAAGAACATATCACAAGTTTTTCAAGTACACACCAAATAAAAAGAATAAAACCAACTATGATGCAAGAACAGAAGGAAAAACCTAAACACTGGACTCAACCTAGACAACCTCCACAGGGGGACCTAATTAGAATTAGATCGGTCATCATTGATCTTTTGTGTGTTTTCTGTCAAGCATTACTTAACCGCCTCTTCCTGAGCCATCAGCAACACTACGATCAACCTGATAAACACAGGCGTGAGTTCCTTTTTACTTCTACTCGTCTCCAGACTTCCTCAAAGTAAGCATAGGTTGCATCCTAATATCTGTTGCAATTGTCTGCCCCTGAGCTGCCATAGAAGTCTGCATTAGGTAAGGTCTTGAGTTCTTGTAAATCTGCCTCATGAAAAATCTTCCATGGTTGCACAATAAATAACCTACTGGCAATATGAAAAGACCCCATGTCTAGTACCATTTGTCTTTCATCATCATTCACAAATTTAAACGTAAAAGAGTGCTCACCATATGATTTCATCGTGCATTGTTAAATCCTCCAAGCTTTGTGTACCACCTCTTTAACGAATTTGTAACCTGGTCTCTTACCAATAAAGCTTCCCACCACTAGCCTGTCATGCTTTTGTTTCAAATGTTCGAATTACTTTGACTCCACATGCACCACAGGCTTCCCATTCACTAACGTAGGCGGAATGTAACTGAGCTTCTTCCCATCTGGTTTCCTACCCATCATTCCAGCCCATGACTTCTGGTTGCTTTTTCCTTTGAAAGACCCAAATTGGATAGGGGTCTTCTCTTGCTGCACATTGTTGTAAATTGGTAGGTTTCCCCAGGTAAGCCGATTTTTTAAAATGGGATTAGTAACCCGATACCACTGGGGTTTGACCCCCTGACATCTTGTTTCATCACCCAGAGATCTTACCAGTGAGCTAACACTTGGCTGCTAAGAAAAAATTTGTGGGTTTCTCCAGATAAGCCTATTTTTTAAAAGGGATTAGTAACCCGATGCCGCTGGGATTTGACCCCCTGACCTCTGGTTTCATCACCTAGAGATGTTACCAGTGAGCTAACACTTGCTTGGCCCCTAGGAAGAAGTTCAAGCTTCCTTCCATACTCATTTCAAATTCACCCTTCATGGGAGCAGTAAACTCATCCACTAATCTCTGATTTGTAGCCCCAAAATACAAGATCAACGACGTACACTTGTACCACAAGCACATTCTTCTTATCTCTCTTGACGAATAAGGTCTGTCAATACTGCCTCTAGAGTAGCCAATTGAGATCAGAAAGGAGGATCAACATTCACACAAATCTCTAGGTGCCTACTTTAACCCATGCAAGGCTTTCTTCAACTTGAAGACATGATTAGGATATTTAAGATCTTCGAAACCTCTAGGTTGTTCCACGTACACTTGTTCATTTATTACTCCATTTAGAAAGGCGCTCTTCACATCCATCTGATATAATTTGAACCCCAAGTGACATGAAATTGCTAAGAGAAGTCGAATGGATTCCAAACGAGCCACAAGTGCAAATGTTTCCTCAACGTCAATACTTTCAACCTGTGTGTAACCTTGAGCCACCAATCAAGCTTTGTTTCTAACAATCACACCATTCCCATCAACTTGGTTCCAATAACATTATCTCCAGGTGATCGTTCAACTAGTTCCCAGAAATCATTCCTCTGAAATTGATTTAACTTCTCTTGCATAGCATCGATCCAGGTAGGATCAATGAGAGCATCCTTTATATTCTTTGGTTCAACCTAGGAAGTAAAGCACATAAAAGAAATTTGTCGTTCTACTTGTCTCCTAGTTTGAACTCATTTGGTTGGATCACCAATTATCTGAGAACCTGCAACTTCTCCATAGACATTTGGATGTCTGATTACTAGAGCAGTATCTACAGGTTCCTCATCTGGAATGGATGTTGTATCTGATGAGCTGCTGGAGATGATCTCAGGTTGAGGTTCTTCACAAGTCGTATTGGTTGATGAAATAGCGGAAGGAAAGACCGGTGCTCAAGGAGGTGGACGATCTGAATCATTTGTACAAACAGGTCCACTGAAAGGAGCATCATCAATCTTCACATTTACTGTCTCTTGCACAACTTTCCTCATGAGACTGTATACCCTGTAGGCCTTATTGTTATCTGAATATCCAAGGAAAATTCCCTTATCTGCCTTTCAGTCAAACTTTGCAACATTCTCGCGGTCTCTGTAGATGTAGCATGTACTCCTGTAAACCTTGAAGTAACTAACTGTGGGTTTCCGGTCTTTCCACAGTTCGTTAGGAGTAGTCATCGTACCAAGCCTTAGATAGACTCGGTTAATGATGTGGGACCAACTAGATCCATGTGAATGAGCTCGAGAGGTCGAGTCGTGTTGATTATCTTCTTCTTCACATGTTAGCTCCTAACCTGTTTCCCAATCTGACAAGCACTACACAAGGTCATCTCCGGCTTCAGAGATGGCAAGTCATGCACTAGTAATTTCCGAATGATCTTTGCCAAATCTCTCAAGTTCATATGCCCAAGTCTTTGATGCCATAGAAGAGATGTCTCATCCTGAACAAAATTGCATTTAGCCACTGGTTCTTCAGCATTGATAACATAGCAATCCTCATTGGATCGAATTCCTCTCATAAGGGCCTTGTTCAAGAACAAGACGTTCCTTGTTGGAGAACAAATAGAAATTACCTTTGTCACATATTTGACTGATACTGAGTAAGTTATGTCGAAGATCATCAACAAGCGAAACATCTCCAATCTTAGGAATACCCTCGGATTGGATCACTCATTTTCCTACAATCTTGGCATTTGCTCCATCCCTGAAGATCACATTTCCACCATCATAAGGCTCGTCGTCTCCCAGACAAGACTTGTCTCCTGTCATGTGTTTCAAGCATCCACTATCAAGATACTACTTTGACGATTTTCAAGCTTTGAGTGCACACCTGACAACCAAACACTTCGCTGAATTTTTTGGTTGCCAGACTGCTAGGACTTTCTTGGGATAAGACATGCTAATTAAGAATTCCAGGTCTTTCTTCTTAGCTTCAAGTTATGCGACTGTCTTTCTCAATTCAACCTATTGGTTAACCCTCTTGGTAGCAAGCCACTTCCTGCAGTATATCTGTAAGTGAACAGACTGACCACAGAAGAAACAAGTACATAACTTATTGTGTTGACTCAATCTCTGTGATGCATTTGATGTACCAATCTCTTTCACAATCCAGCCTTATTATGAGGACTCTGAGATACAGTGAGATCTAGAGATAGAGTCTCAGAAGACGAAGTAGACACCTTTGTCTTTCCTATAGAGACCTTCATCCTCTTCAACTCTAGAGTTAGAATCTCTTTCTCATCAGAAAGGGACTGAAATAGATAAGTAAGTTTGGTAACTTGATCTTGTAACTGTTCCTTGTCACTTTGAAGATCTCGATTCTTGTCATACAATTCCTTGATTTTAACTCTGTTAATTTCAAGTTTCTTTGCAACTTTTTTGAATTCTTCATAGAGTTCATTGTATGCAGATTGAAGATCCTCTTCTTCTGAATCATACTCAAAATCATCACAATCTCGACTCGTGTTCTCACACTCAAGTTGTGAAGGTGATATAGCTATAAGTACTCTCTTGAAGGAGGAACCATCACTTTCTTAGTTGTCAAGATCATTCTCTGTATCTGACCTAGAATCTGTTGTAGCTTCCTGACTTATAAATAAGGATGCCGAAAAGGACTTGGTGAGGATCCAGTTTTTCTTGTAAAAGTTACCCATTTTCTCAACCATTAAGGTCAAGACATCAATAGAGTTAACAGAAACGATAAATTTAAAACTCAAAGGATTAAAGCATCCCGAAGATGTTTCACAGTTAATAATACTTAAGCTTTGGTCTTTAGCTTGCTTATGATCCTTTTCAGCTTGACACATGATATCAGATAAGACAACAAGGTTCGCATATATAGAATCATTATTAGATACAACTGTGGATTTATCAACACCATTTTTTACATCACAAAATATTTTAGGGTCTAGACACTTAACAGAAGAACACATCCTTGACTTCCAGAAGAGAAGATTTTTTCCGTCAAGATAAAAAAGTTTGTTCATACTGCTATCCCCAGTTGTGGACATTATCGTGCGGATCTTTTTGTCAGGTGTTTATACATTAAATGAGCAACTCGGCTCTGATACCAATTGATAAATCTACACAATGTGTCCAACTACTAGAGGGGGGGTGAATAGTCCTTTTAAAAACTACTAGCTACAAGATTCACCCAATAGATAAGCTAAGGATATAACAAATGCGGAATTAAAGAGCTATCCAAAGCAAATCTAACTACAAGATGCAAAACCAACAAGCAAACAAACATATAGAGGAAGACAAAGTGAGATAATATTAAATTTCTACAATCAACAACAAAGCAATCTACTAGTCCTTGGATCCTTGTTCAACTTAGGTTTGGAAAGATAAATCTTTCTTAAACCTGTAACACCCCGGATTCGGCAAGTAGTTGCCAATGGGTGGGTCCTACCAGGCTTAGGGGTGGCATGTCATGAATTTGGAATATAGGTATAAATCCTTCATATATTGACACCGAGGCCTGTTGAGAACACTTGGCTTCAGAGTTCGAAAGAACTCCGAAGTTAAACGTGCTAGGGTGGGAGTAGTCTCAGGATTGGTGACCTCTTGGGAGGTAGGCTCCTGCCACTAAAACCTCACACTGTCGGACGTCCGCAATGGTTAAGTGAGGACAATATCGGTGCCTATATGAGTCAGTTCGTTACAGATGGTATCAGAGCCGACGACGGTTTACCTGTCAAAGGTGGGAGAGTATGCTAGAAAGGTGCCTAGCCCGGTGGGGGTGATGGTTGCGCCAGATACTTGTCTCACTAGGGGCAGGGAACGTCGGAGATTTGGGGCTGTATATTCCAGAGCCGAGGATGACTCTTTCCTAAGGTGGTAGGATTGTAACACCCCGGATTCGGCAGGTGGTTGCCAATGGGTGGGTCCTACCTGGCTTAGGGGTGGCATGTCCTGACTTTGGAATATAGGTATAGATCCGTCATATACTGACACTGAGGCCTTTTGAGAACACTTCGCTTCAGAGTTCGAAAGAACTCCGAAGTTAAGCGTGCTAGGGTGGGACTAGTCTCAAGATGGGTGACCTCCTGGGAGGTAGGCTCCTGCCACTAAAACCTCACACTGTCAGACGTCCGCAGTGGCTAAGTAAGGACAATATCGGTGCCTATATGAGTCGGATTGTTACAAAACCATTGAACTAAAAAATCCAATCCTAGTTCTAGGTTGTTGTGGATGGTGAAGGGTGAGTAGAGAATGAGGCACTATCACCCTTTCCTTTACCAACAATACAAACCTACTAGTAGATAATTAGGATGGTTTGTGGAGATTCTAACCTACCAAACAACAAAAGTATAAAGAAGAACTTAAAGAAAAAAAGCAAACCAAAACACCAAGATTATAGTGGTTCAGCAAAGGTGCCTACATCAACTCTTCAAGCTACTTCTTTGTATTAAGAGAATCCCAAAGCTTAGGTTTGCCTCCTCAAGCTCTACACCCATTCACTATGATGTTGGATTTACACCCTTGAAAGATGTAGGAGCAAATCCCTTAGCTCCTAACCAAGTATACACCACTTGGGTTTGTTGTAGGGTTTAGTCACAATCACCCTAACCTAGATTCTCAAATCTAGGGTTTCACCAAATTGTTCCAAGAACAAAGAGGGGTTTTTCTCTCTACAATCATCTCTTAGGACAAATGAGAAAACAATTGAAACAGCTCAATATGGGTTTATAATAACACCCACAACAACACTCACTCATCTCTCAAAAGGTTAGAATTGATTTGCTTGAGTGAAGGAAGGAAGATGGGAGGATTACTCACAATTTGTTCTCTCTCACAAGCTAGGGTTCTTGCCTCTTGAATGCCCTAGAAAAATCAACCAAATCCTTGTGTTGTCTAGCATGAAGTGTTGCTTATATACCCCTAAGGTTCAATAGATCCGTTGGTCCAAGTATGTTGACCAACTAGCAACTTTGGAGAAATGGGCTGGAAGAATCAGAAACGAATGAGGCCTTAAATCAACTTCAGCCCGTTAATCAGTCGACTGAAGACCAAATACATCACAAAGGGACATAAGGACTGTCGAATAACTTTGTTCTTGAAGGTCAGTCGACTGACTTTATATTCATATATATCCTTTCTTAGTTAGTCGACTGATGGCCATTTGTATCTTGTCTTGATTTCGTCGATCCCGATTGTTGCCGATCGCGTCCCGTCTTGATGTCTTCAGCTCCGAAGTTTTACAAGGAAACTCAACCAAGACTTAGACCTAATACAAGGACTCATTACATACATTACATGTGAAATGACCATTTTGCCCGTGTTTGTAACAATTCACAAGATATAACACTTACAATCTCCCTCTTTGGGAACTTGTGACAAAAACACATATGAATATACAAAACACATGTTTATAACATAACAACACATTAATGAGTCACTTGTTGAACATCATGGGAGTCCTGATACTTCACTCAACACTGATGAAAGAAACACCGTTACTTTCCCAGCATTTATGGCTAGAATCTCCCATAATGGAAAAGAAGTAGAGTCGGGAGTCTTAGAAAATGACTATTATGCTGAAAGAAGTGAAGTGGAAAGTGACTACTACTATGAGAAGGCTAGTGATGAAGTGTACCGAGTATGTTATGACTTGACTAAACAGCTCAGTCAATTTAGAGTCAAGCATAAGGATCTTTTGGAAGATCTTGCTAGAGTACAAAATGATCGAAAAGAAACATATTTTATGACTGATGTGCTCACAGGTGAATTCGCAAGACTTAAAGAAGAAAATGATCACTTGAAGGTTGACCTAAGGGAGAAAGTCTCTCATGAGAAAATTGCCTCTATTTGTGGGAGTTAGCCATCCAAACATCATTCTCTCACTTCCCGAGGACGTGTACATCCATCTAGCTTGGATGTCTCAGGTATCTCTGATGAACTTCTATGTAACATGGTCGATGAGAACCTTCATATTGCTATGAGTGGATATGCTCGATCGGTTCCTAACTCTTACATGAGGAAGCATGTATATACCCCACCTCTTTTCTAGTTCATGAGAACTCACCTTAGGGTTCACTAGTACTTATGTACCAGGTGGACCCATTAACCTAACTACGAGGCGTCTGATCCCTGTACCCTTTATATATATATATCCTTGTTTGGTGTACGTAGGCAGTTTCTGATATATCTTCACAATGGTGTCCAAACACTAGAGGGGGGGGGTGAATAGTCCTTTTAAAAAATCTATTTAACAAAGTTCACCCCAATAGAAAAAATAGATACAAACAAATATACTTAGGATATAAAGAGTGTGGAATAAAGAGATCTATCCTAAGCAATTCTATCACAAGAAGTAAAGCAACATACATAAAACATGAAGATGAAAGCAAATGAGTTAGTTCTAAATCTCTACCTTAATCAACAAGACAATCTCCTAGTCCTTGGACACTTGTTCAACTAGATCAAGAAGATAAAAACCTTCTTAATCAATGAACCAAGTAATCCAATCCTAGTTATAAGTTGTTGTGGAGTATGAGGGGGTGAGTAGCGAAAGAGGCACTCTCACCCTTTCCTCTACCATAATACAAACCAACTAAGAGATTGGTTGGATGGATATTAGAGATTTCAAACAAACAAACAACATATGCATATGAAGAAACTTAAGTAAAATGAAGCAAACCGCAAGACAAGATTATAGTGGTTCGGCCAATGAAGCCTACATCCACTCTTTAAGTACTTCCTTGTACTAAGAATCCCAAAGCAAAGGTGAACCTCCTCTTGCTCTACACCACTCCCATTAGTATTGGATTACAACTTGAAAGAAATGAAGACAAGTCCTTTAGCCTTCAACCAAGAATCCACCTCTTGGATTTGTAGTAGGGTGTAGTCACAATTACCCTAACCTAGATCCGCGGATTTATGGTTTTACCAATCTTGTTGAATAACAAATTGGGGTTTTCTCCCTCTTACAATAACCTCTCAAAGGAGGATGAGAAAAGAAATGAAGCTCTCTTGGGTTTATAAATTACCCACAACAAACTCTCATTCAACTCACAATAGATGGATCTTAGTTAGCTTGAGTGGAGGAAGAAGATGGAGGAATTTCATTCTAAAGCTCTCTCTCTAGAAATTAGGTTTTGCTCTTGATGCCTTTGAAGAAATTAGCCAAATCTTTGAGTTCTATAACTCTAAGTGTTGTTTTTATAGTTAAAACCCAAATAGATCCGTTCCTAGCTAGGGTTTTGTTTGAGAAAACCGGAAAAGTCAAATCCGAATCAGGCCCAAAATGTTGGATTTCCCGTCAGTCAGTCGACTGAAGACCAAAAACCACATATGCCCATTATAAGTCAGTCGACTAATGTTGTAGGGGCATCTGGAAATTAGAAGTTCAGTTGATGTTGAGGGTTTTTGGTTATTACCGTCAACTCAACAGTGCTAGTAAACCAAGCTGCAAAAACAGGTCAACTCTACTGGCACTACTCAAATAATTCCCTTTAATGATTCTAACAATTAAACTAATCCTAAAACTAGTATAGAGGCAAGTATCGGGGTATCGAATCCACTCACCCAAGAGTTGGGTACTTAGCTACAAACAGGAAACAACGATGAAGGATGATGTCGTTTATGAAGGGATTGATGAATTGTGGGATATTAATTGATTGAGAGTAATTATGACTAAAATAACGTAAATGCAAGTAAAGTAAAGCAAGCAATATAAAATATAGGTTGTGAATATGGAAAGAAAGGCGGGGTATTACTTCGTTTCATAGGTAAATGTCTAAATCAACTACGCATGCTTGTTTCCCATGCATCCAACTATTCCTCATAGACAAAGCAATAATTGGTAGTGAGTTCCCTTGCTCTCGACCCAGGAACTCGACCTCAAGAAGTATTCAAGACCTAGTACCTCTCATCTCGATGTAGTCATGCAAGTAGTGAATTACAACTTTTTATACTATTTGTTAGCTATCTTCTCTCTCTCTCGATGCCAAAATATGTTAACAGGCGTATGAGGCTCGAAAGTCTCTACACATGGAAAAAGATATCTCTTTTATTTATTATGAAGAACAAAGAGCAAAAACTATTCTACGTGATCAATCATAAAATAATTACATTTCTAGCATGAAAAACATATAACACTTGTAGTATATTCTTCTAATTACCTAATCCACTTGTAAAAACCACATGAATCGATTAGCTCATGATGATTGTGGTGATGATGATAATGGTTGTAGATGTAGAAGACAAAATTAAAAGACAAGAATTTAAAGACGAAATATTAAATTGCATAAAAAGTAAATATATGATTAAAAAGTAAAGAACTTGAACTTGAAAAGTAAATAGACTTGCATTATAATCAATGGAACTTCTTCTTCAACATGAAATAAAGTAAAACCTAATATCATACTTCAATTTAAGATCAAAGCATAATGAATTTCGTGGCTCTCCTCTCCTTATATAGGGAGGAGTCATTCTAACCCTAAAACTCCTTTAAATTACAAGAAAAGAGTTTGCAATTTGTTAAATAACTTGTAGGAAGCTTCTGGAGCTGAAATTTGGTAGATATCTTAGTAAAACCACGTGGAAGACTTACTCAAAATATTAGGTCTAAATTCCGTCTAGAAACACAACTTCCAAGAAGCCCAAAAACATTCAGTAAAAACTGGGTCTGACAGGTTTTGATGAGCCTTTTTGACATGGTTCCATAATTGTTTTCTGTGATCTATCTTTACAGTCCTTAAGTAGGAAGTGAGAGCTTTCCAAAGCCTATTTTTTCTTTAAATTCCGAGCTCTCTAACCCTTTCGTTTAATTGTGTCAAGTTGGCAACTTGAAACTGTTTTTCTATCGTATTTTGCTTCATTTTAGTTTTTCTGGGCGAAACGCACCTACAACGTAATTCTAACAATACCAAGCATATCATATTACTTTATATCATAACTTGGGACAAATATACGTGAGTTAAGGAGATATATTTTCACTTTTGAGCGCTTATCAAACACCCCCAAACAACACCTTGCTTGTCCTCAAGCAAGAAGGTGAAACAAAAAGCATAAGGGCAAGAAATAAATTTATTTTAAAATTAAATAAGATATTTACCTTTTCGTAGGCAATGTACGATTGCATTTACCGTATGCAACAAGGCCTTAAACTCTTTGGTTCCCCTAATAGGACGAGTTGTAGCCTCGGGAGGGTTTTCCAGGGAAGATACCCACAAACTTCAAAGGAGGAGATGGTGATGGACAAATTCAAAGAGTAAACCTTCTTTCAACATAATAAGTTCATGCTTACACAATCCATTAATATAATCAACACTAACATATAAGACTATGCTTTATTTCTCAAAATAAAGATAATTGAATTGAGGATGGGTTTTGGACCTACATTCCAATTTAACAATTTCTATAGTTTTATGGATGCATTGAAGATGCTCTTAGTCTATTGTTTGGAGCAGCCTCTGTAAATAAATCTTACTGTTGTATCAGTGTTGCATTTTTCGTTGTAAGCGATTGCTTGATCTGGAACATGAATGATGCACGAAGCTTGCAATTTTGTATAGTTACTAGGTTTATGTGCACATACTATGCATTGACAACATCTTGTACATCGTCAGAATAAACTAGAGTACATTCAGTTTTCTTCTTTTTTCTCTGACTTTGTTTTTCTTCTGCTTGGCCCCATAAATGAATATTTAAATTTCAACCTGAAATATCTCGCAGTGCACCTGCTCTTTGGATGATCTGTTTTCATTCAGGCATTGTTTGGTTTTCACTTTTGTACTTGCGTTTTTTTATACTGAACATACTTGCACGCTTTTTGTTCTGTTAAATTCTATTTCCGCTCTACCAACTTATTTTGTATAAAAATGAGCACTGATAGTATGGTGAATATTTTATTGTTGCAGGTGTCTCCTCAGCTGAAGATTGCGAGGATCAAATATCAACTCTTGAAAGCCTATTAGCTTCCCAGGTCGGTATATAATATTAATGGCTAAAAACTTGAAACTTACTGTTGCTTTGCATATTTTTGGGCGGTTTATATGCTTCTAAGGCGTGCATTCCTACTGGATTGAATACCGCAGGCTTGTACAGTTGAGGACAAAACTGAACTTGAAGTATGTGTTCCCTCAGCCACAGAAGAAAAGATACTATTTGAGTAACATGGCCCTTCATGGAGAACTAAAAAAAAAGTTGGAATCATCTTTGTCTAAGGTCACTTCAAACTCATTGTAGTAAAAAATGTGTCTCGCTTTTCTGAATGATATCTGATATGGCTCTTTCCACTGTGCAGTTTGATGATTTGTT
>JABWDY010003029.1:686-14855 GCA_013358455.1 Thalictrum thalictroides | reverse complement strand
TGTGATTTAGCATGCAAGTTGCAACAAAAGAAAATTATATGGATGAGAATGATGATGCCTAACCTAAGCTGCTTCAATTCCTCAAAAGAAAGTATCAAAAATAAAAAAAATAAAAGATCATTACAGATTTGAATTGTTATTCAGATTTTTCGCAGATCTTCATCAACACCACCCCACATTTGCACACGTTCTGAAGCATGTGCCGCCTCAGTGTTCCAGTTAGTTCTCCAAATGATTACCAATAGGACTGCCGTCTGAAGAGCAGTTCCCCAAAGCATGCCAATCCATATTCCCTGTACACCCCATTTGAACACATAACCTAAAAGAAATCCGAGAGGGAGTCCGAATACGTAATAACAAGCCAAATTTATGTAAGCCACTAATGCTTGCCAGCCACCTCCAACAGCAACACCTGATATAACCGGCTGGACACTGTTAAGTACCATGGTGACACCAAGAAGGGGTGCTAGGTGAGAAACTGCCTTTTGAAGTTCCTTGCTGTTAGTGAAAATGACAGCAAAATCATCTTTGGTTATAAGGATTAAGGCCATGAAGAATATTCCGATAAGGAGAGACTCAGCGATTACAACAATGACAGAATATTTCGCAGCTCTAGCATGTCCTGATCCAAGCTCATTTGAGACACGCACACTTATTGCAGCATTGATTCCAATGAACAACATGAATTCCCAACAATTGATATTCATGCAGATAGAGATGGATCCAACCGCAATCACTGCATTTTGAAGATGTCCTGTGAGAACGATTAGAAACATCATATACCACACTTCTAGGCAAATCATCACAGCTGAGGCCAGAGAGAGTCTAATGAACGCCCAAATTTCATTGAAGGCCAACAAGGATAGCCCATGCCATCCATCTGTACAATAACGAACCACGTAAGCCACCTGTGACAAAGCCACAAGCCAACCCGAAATGTCATATGCAAAGGCAGCACCTCCAGTACCCCATCCGAATACATAGATAAAGAGCCATAGCAAAAATATGTGAAAAACCAGAGCTACAAAAGAAATGTATGCGAGGGCAGAAACTTTGCTTTGGGATTGTAAGAACTTTTGCGTAGGAAAATTGATAGCAAGAGAAAACATATGAGGTATGATTTGGATTGCAAATCTCCCAGCGAGATCAGCAATGTCATCTTCCTGGCCAAGGAGCTTTAGGACAGGAGTTGCAAATATATATATTGGGCAGAGGATGATGCAGGTGACCAATAAGATTATCCATGAGCGTTGCATGTAAACGCCAAGCATGAAGATCTGGCCAGCACCAAATGCTTGGCCACATAGAGTCTCAAGTGCACTTCCCATACCATACAGAAATCCAAAGGAGAAGTTAGAGATAACAGACATAGCAATGGCAATAGCAGAAAGCTCAACATTACCAATATGTCCAACAAAAATTTGTGTTACAGATTCAATACCAAACATACAAAGCATATTAAGAACAATAGGAGTAGCAATAGTCCATAATTTGACACTTTCAATCCAACATATTGAATTTGCTTCATAAAAATTTGTTACTTTTGGATAATCTGTTGAACCATCTTCTCCACTAGCTAATGTAGTTGGTCGCGCATGGTGTAAAAGTAATTCACCAGTTTCAATACAAGTATGATCTGCACCACCATTACTTAACAATAATGGTGCTTCCATAATCTCTGGTCGCAAATATTATAATGGTAAGTTGTTGCTGCTGTTAATGATCTTCGTAATAAGGAAAGGATCTTCTCTCTCTATATATATCTACTTCTATCTCTACAACTTCCTTTCCAACAACATCATAATGACGAGAACCACCAGTCCACCACGATCACCTTGTTTTTTTTTTGTTTTTTTTAAGAGATGAAGTTGAAGCAGATTTTGCTTCATCTCTAAATGGGTTATTTATTCACGAATATCCATAGAAATCCGAAATATTCGATTCGATTCATGAAAAATCGGATAAATTCGATTGATATTCCTGAAATTTATCGGGATTTTGAACCAATGATCAGAGCTACTATGTGTTTTTGGGTTTCGATCTACATACACGTTGTTATTAACTACTCCGTATTTGTTAATGCGTTGAGTGTTTGACTTTGTATATTCAAATTGTTTACACATTGAAATCTGTAATCTAACATGTATGGGTTGATTGTTTAGATTATCTCATGTGCATTGTATATATATTCTATTATGGATTCAGATTTCAGATCGTAGATATCATTTCAAGAATATTATATTTATCCACAACCAAAGTGATGATGAGCCTACAAAAATATTTAATTAAGAAAATCTAATAACAAATTAACAATTACTTCTTCATGTTGACTTCATTAGTTCAGTGTGCTCACCTCACAGCTAATTCCATCTCACTTTCTATAATTTTCTAGATGTCTTGGTATTGAAACTCTTCAGTGAAAATCGCACTATAACGTTGAGATCAGACTAAAGAGGGGTGAATAGTCAAATAAAAAACTTAAGCAAGGCCAAGGTATAACATAAAACTTGGGAAAATAAAGTCTTAACTTAAAAATGTTATATGTGGTTAAAACAAACCAAACATGAGAAATAGAAAGAGTGAAGGGAAGACCAATATGAGTCAATAAAGTAGTGAATTGAACATATAAGCAAGAAAGCATGAATATTAGTGATTTAAATAAAATCTCACACTTAACATTAGTGGCGGAACTAGGGAACCTATCTTTCTCACTCTCTCTAACTTTGGGATGGAGTACCCCAAATTCTAACAGGAGGGAAACTACAAATATAGTATAATCACTATATATGATTTATTATCACTTGAGTTTTCCCAACAAGTTTTGAATTTTTGATATTAGTGGGACAAATAAGCTGATACAAAAATACGTAAGTTACTATCAAAGAATTTAGTGGGACAAATAAGCTGAAACCACATAAAAACGTCGAAAATCATAACCTCATAGAAAGCACTTCAAGACAAATCATTTGAGTGGGCAATCTGCCCACTAATCACTATGGGGCCTAATTTCTCATTTCATTGTTGTAAAGAGAGTGCATAAACATTTGTTCACACTGGTATCTGAACCATTACAAAAAAAAAATGGTATCTGAACAATTTTGAATAGAAAAACAAACAAGAAAGATTCACACAGCCTGTAAACAAATTGTGGTTACAAGTTACAACTTAAGTAGTCCTTGTAGCTTTGGAATTTCGTCTCCACAAATTGGTCTAATCACTAGTAGTTTGGTTAAATTTGTCGATGACACATAGAAGCTAATGGAGAGGTTTATATGCACCAATATAATCACACTATTTTCCTTCATATATGTTACTACCACTACTACTACATAAACCTGTGCCATGCAAGTTTCCAAATCATGATGATGATGTCCAAGCCTTCTCTTTTGGTTGAACAGGCCATTTTGCACCTCTTAATGCAACATGATGGCCCTTGCTGACTGCAATAGCTTGGATTCTGTCCTGTAAAATGGACAAAGGATATAAAGTAGGATAATTGACCTTTTATGTAGCAAACAAATTATAGTGAAATTTCCAGTTTCTTGAATTCATGATGCACACCTATAATATCTATTCTTCAGCAATAATTCAAAGAAGTAATAAATGGATGTTCTTATACAGTAAACCATTGCTTTCATCTGAACTCAGTCATAGTTCGCAAGATTCCTGAAATAGGTACAACAAACGCGAATTACAATCCAGCAAAAAGTACTAATTAGTCATGAGGGTATCCTGTAAAACTTTTTTTTTCTTTTGCATTTTAGTGGGAGCTATATAATATATATTGACAAATCAAAATGGATGCAAATCTAATTTAAGGAATTCTAATTGAAGCACATGCACAACCATATTCTACACATTGCAGTAAAGTGACTGAACCTTTGTATATATTTCTAAAAAGAAAAGCATGTAAGATAATAATCCAAACACTCTTGTTAGTTGTGATTTTCTAACGGAATTGTTGTATACCACAACTTGATCTACACTAGTTGGATTGTAGTCGTAATAACATCAACACAAGAGTCAAAAAGCACCAATAGAGAAGTCTACAAGCTTGGAAATACTCTCTTTCCCTACCTTGTCTTACAAACGCACAAAGCCACATCCACTTTGCTGGCCGACAAAAATGAAACACTCAAAACTAGTTTCCAAATACCCTATCCTCACAACTTGAGTCTGATCTAGTTGGAATCCTTAGTACAAGACGTCGGTAAAACCAAAATGTTTGATGATTGAAAAATGACAGAGGAAAAAAGAATCTTTTTTTTTCCCAAAAGAGTTGAGGGTCGAGGCAGACCCTGACCTGTATTGATTTATTTCTCAAGTATACAACACCTTCTGTATCCTCCCTTACAAGTTTACATGTAGTTTCATCCATGGGAGGATAGAAGTAAGATACACTATGGACTCTTCCCACTCCTACATATGCTAAATAATCTGCTACTCTATTAGCCTCTGTAGGTTTGAGGAAAGAAGAATCTTGACTCTGGGATCCACCAATCAGAAAACAACATGTAAAAGAAAATCAAATTTAATCAATCCAAATCATTGATCAGTTGATTCTTCTCAAATAGCATAAAAAGATTTTTACTGCCACATATTTGCTAATTCATATCAACTTGGTCTGACCCATAAGAGAATGGCTCCCAACATATAACCTATGCAAATGTACGTCTTTTGCATGTATTGGAATAATCACAAGTCAAGAACATATACTGTAGGAAGTAAAGGGTATTGTAGACTTTTAGTGTGTGGTTTAGTCCCACATAGCTTAGATATAAATTTAGCATCTCCAATAGTGAGTTAGAATGTGAGTTTTATGGAATATATGAGGGTGTGAATCTTATGTGGCACTAAAATATAACCAATGAAAATTTTTCTCTCCAATGCTAAGGTGTGAAAACAAACTTGTATTTGACGTGTTAAACAAAAATTAATAAATTTGTATCTTAATTCCTTATTTTAAGGAAATAAAAGGTGTTTTTATTATAGAAAACTAATTTTTTTTATAAAAATAATAATTGTTTTGCTGACCAAGCAAAACTCACATTGTGAGATTGAAAGTCTAATTTCTGACTTTCATTCTCATAATGTCAATTATAAACTATGCTACATCAGACTTATGGTTAGTTTAATAGATTGCATTGGAGAGGATTTTTTAGCCTCAAAATCATTTAAATCTATGTGTAACCCATTTTCACTCAAACTCACATTAGCAAGGGAGATGCTCTCACTCTCTATATACAGAGAGATAGTTTCTTTGTATGTTTAAACCTAATTACATCAATAATATCATTCATCTTTTATATTTCTAGTTGGTATCAAAGCCACGGTGGGTCTTAGTTTTCGGCCACCAGCATGCTAACTCCAGTGTCGGTGGTTGGATATCCAACAAAGTTCTCTTTTTTTTTTAGCGCCTAGTGTCACTGATTTCTCTCTGGTACTGTTCATTGACACTGTTCACCAGAGTTGTTGTTCATCGCAATACTGTTCATCGAGGATTGTTCACAAGGTAATGTTCATTGGGATTTCTCTTATTTTGAGGTTCAGGTTTGTTGTTTGTGTTGTTCGTATGCGTTGTTCTTGTCTAACCCTTTCTATGGTTTTGTCTGCATTGATGATATTATGCATTGCTCTTGTCCAGCCTTTTCTAGGGCCCTTGTATGCGTTGTTGTTGTAATGCGCCACTCATACGCCATTCTTGGGCCTTCTCTGTGTTGTTGTCGCCTCTGTCAAGCGGCTAACGCTTTCCTCTAGCCCTCTATTCTCTCTAGGGCATTTTTTCCACTACCACCACATATGCTTCTGCGCCGTTCGTCCACAGTTTATTGTTTTTGTCCAGCTCTTTCAACGGCGTTGTTACTCCAAATTCGTCTTTCTATGTCTTCGAGTATCTTATCTTTGTCGATTAATTGAAGTCATATCCTATGCTTTGTAGAAATTAAACCCCAGCCACCGAAATGAACATGCCTTAGTAATAACCACCACCTCCTTTGACGTTTCGGCAGCTAGACATACTTGCAGACGGTTCTTCTCCCAGCTGGTCATCTTTGCCATTGGATATCTCTCCAGATGTCATAATCAAAATATGTTGTGGGGGATATGAGAGAACTTTACCAGATTCTTCTATTCTTCAAAGAAGGGATAGGATAAGGAATATCACCATAGGGATCTCATATGGCTAACCTTTACCACCACAAAAATGGAAAGAGAAACAAGAGAATAATGTGGGGTTCTACTTGGTTGTCTGATATGTTAGTGGAAATTTTGAGAAGGACAAATTAGATTTCCATAAAAAAGCAAAAGATACATCAAGGGAGATATAAGGGACAACTTAACTTTTTGGTTTTATATTATGTTTTGACACTTTCGGTTGTCTAAACATGTTCTTGTATAGTATAGGTTGACCTCAAAAAAGTTACAATAAGATCTATATTCCAGTGAAGAAACTGTGTAAAAGGTTTGATCACACTATAAGTTGGTGTATGGGATTTTTGCCCAGGACTTGGTGGCCAATTTTGGTTGAAAGATTTGCAAACAATGTGAACACACAAATGAGATTTTGGGGTCCGAAATTCTGCCTTCTTTAAGTACAGGAGATGGGATTAGGACAGTCAGACAGAGAAATAAATCTAACTTAAAATTACTGATATATGCTTATTATCACTTGTCATAAAAAATGGTCTAAATTCTAAAATACATACGCAAATAAAATTGACAATAACCAACTTTTATTTGGTTGACCAACCAAGTATCCCTTTAACTACTTAAGGGGATGGATCCAGAGAGGTTTTTGTCCTCCTCTGCTTGTTGAATGGTTTGGAGAAACTCAATTAAACTAAGTTAGCAATCCCTAACACTGAACTGCAGAGAACTGCAGACATTTCGCTATTAACATTTTGTTCATTCTACTAGCTATGGAGAAACGAGGTTTTGTTGTCTTGTGAGGAATATACAACAAAGTATATCAAAAGCCATGATAGGGATGTATTTTACTTGAAACAAAGACATGAAAACCTAGTTGAAAATCCTTCTCTCTAATTGGAACCTTTGGATTTAGAAGTTGAGTAGCTCTTCTTCCTTCCTTTTTTGTTTAACTTGGGATGGGGACAAGTTGGTCCTTTTCCTTTTTTGTTCCATCCCTTATCCGAAAAAACCGACCATTATTATAACACTCTCAGCACCACTAGCTCCATAAACTCCACCCTGCTCACTTTGTCCCCATCTTCGTCTCCACTACATATATATTCACAATCATATGCTTCCTTCTCATCCTATCTTGAAATCTACACAATTAACTACTATACATGTTACTATTTGAGTCTCCAGCTGCAGTCCTATTCATTAACTTCTAACAACTCAGCTTCTCCCTCACTCCATTGAACATCATCTCTACTTGTTTTCTTAAACTGAATTAGCGTTGTTAATCCTTCACCATGCCTGCAAGTCTCTCGGAGGTCTTTACAGCCCACCCTGTGCACCTTCATGATAATCATATTGATTTTGAATCAGTACCTGAAGTACCTGACTCGCATGCATGGCCGCCAGTAGTAGACTATCCATCTGAGGACTTGTATGACGTCGAATCAGTGCCCATTATCGACTTAATGGATCCCAACGCTACCAAACTTGTTGGTAATGCGTGTGAAACATGGGGTATGTTCCAAGTCACAAACCATGGAATCCCCACAAATCTTCTCGAGGATGTGGAGACTGAGGCAAGACGTCTTTTCCAGCTCCCTGCTCAACAGAAGCTTAAAGCAGCACGTCCATCTAATGGCATATCTGGTTATGGTCGAGCTCGCATAAATTCCTTCTTTCCAAAACTCATGTGGTCAGAAGGCTTCACAATCGTTGGCTCCCCAGTCGAACATGCTCGCCAACTATGGCCTCATGAGTACAACAAATTCTGGTAAGTAATCATGCACACTCATAGAGTGCATGTCTCCATGCACAACTCTATTAGTAAATGAACCAGATTTTATTACCAGGAAAACGAATAAAAATGAGAAAAAGAAGTAACTGACTCCTTTATTATGTTAGTGGGAGACAAAGAAGTCTAGAACTGGTTCTTTCTGCCTTTTAGATATTATGCTTCTTTGAGTTTCTCACAGTACTAATAAACAGAATTCCAATTTCTCATGCAGTGATGTAATAGAAGAATACGAGAAGGAAATGAAAAACCTTTCTAGCAGGCTTATGTGGATCATGCTTGGGTCATTGGGTATCACCAAGGAAGACCTGAGTTGGGCAGGTCTGAAAAGTAGACCAGAAGGTGCATGCGCTGCATTACAATTAAACTCATATCCACCCTGTCCAGAACCCAATAGAGCCATGGGCCTAGCAGCTCACACTGACTCAACCCTACTCACTGTTCTGTACCAAAATAGCACAACTGGCCTACAAGTCCTTAGGGATGGCGTCCAGTGGGTCACTGTACCACCAAGAACTGGCACACTTGTTGTCAATGTTGGGGATCTGCTTCACATTCTCTCCAACAGTCGATTCCTCAGCGTTCTCCACCGTGCAGTTGTTCATCACACTCGTCATCGACTCTCCTTGGCTTACCACTATGGCCCACCACCAGACATTCAAATTTCACCACTGTCAAAACTACTTGATCCAAAACACCCACCTCTATACCACCCCGTGACATGGAGCGAATACCTTGAAAGAAAAGCCAAACATTTTAACAAGGCCTTATCAACTGTTCGACTCTGCGAGCCGCAAAACTGATTCATTGACATCAATCAGAATAGGATGAAAGTGGTATGGTAAAAATTTAAGGGGATTCATTTTATTACTTCTTCCTATTACCTGGCCATGTTATGGGGACTCCCATTACTTGGACACTTGGGGGTAATAGAGAGGGAATTGAGGTAGTTCCCTCGAGTAAGGCCCATAGGCTAATTTGGATCAAATTGTGCAAACTAATGAAAACAAATGGTTTCTGTTGATCATTGTACGTCTATAAAAAGACAAGAGAGAGTCCCATTTGAAAATTCATGTTGGGACACATGTGCTGACATCTTTTGACCTGGATCTAAGGGAAGATCTTCCTCCAAATAATGACAAATATCGAGAGAAAAAGGTCAAATAATGAAACGAGTTTTCATAATAAAAGATCATAAAAGCTGAAAAGATACACATAGTATCTTAATATCCTTTGTCTTGTAAAATGAAAATGGCTGAACTCTGAACATGCATCCATAGTTCAAGAGAGGCAGGCTGGCTTGATAAGCCATCTTTTTATATGTTAAATGAGCAGAGTTATATAAACTCAAAAAATACATAAATTAACTAAAAATGTGTTGGACAATAAGCACTACTGGGTAGTATGCAACACATTATTTTCGTGTTGAATTGTTAGCCCTTCAGACAATGATGGTCATTGGTTTTGTGTTTGCCCAAATAGAGGATTTGGCCCTTAAGGTACGGTGATGGGCATCCTTTAACGCCTATGTTTAAGTACTACGATAGCAATAAGAAATGTAATCCTTAGACAACCCACAAAAGACAAGGTAACTGTGAATATTCGCTATAACGAGAGTAGGAGGCAAGGTTAACTTCCTTCCGGTATGAATAACTTCACACCTTGTTAAACGACCATCATAGACGAAAACCTTCGCACCTAGTAACTACATATATGAATCACATGCCGAGAGTAAATGCTAGCAAAACATTTTCAGTTAGCTCATGATCTAGATCGTGGTGCCGAAGACTTATTTCGCAACAAGAAGAAGTTATATTATGGAATATAATTCAGTGATTTGTGTTGGCCTTTTTTTTTCATGGATGAGGTAGACTAATATTTATTTTGGTACAAGTAAGGAATCTAGATTATTAAGTGGATTATTTATGTTTAAGGTCTTTTAGTTTGTCAACTTACCCATCACACATAACAAACCACTAGAATATCAACAGTAACAAAAAATAATGCAATACCCCAAAAGTACCCTTCATGGTGAAACAAAGTAAGTTATTTGTCAACCAAGAATCATCCACACATTGATATAGCATAAGTCTCTCAATCTACTACAAGAAATGTTCACCTAATAAAATTACTGGGCCTTCTAGAATTTGGCCTACCACAAAAGCTCTAAGATGGGAGGAACATTACCTTTGCCCTGCTATCAATGTAGCATACTCTTCCTTTAGAGCATCACATTTTATTTTCTCATTCCGAAGTCCAAGTTGAACCTTTGCTAGCTTCTAAAAAATGAATATAAGTAGTAAATAGTAAATACACCACAAGATAATTTCAACAGTACTCAAAATGTCGAAATTGATTGAGTAATAATACTTTTTCATAGCAAGAACAACTACATGCAGACTTGACCAATACTGAGCCTTAAATCTGAGAAGAAATTTTGGAAAGAACATTTATCATCCACCCTTAAACAAATTAATTGATTCTTATTGATAAATAATGTGCTTTCCTTAATAAGATTTTGGTCCATATAGAGACATCAGTGCCAGTTTAGTTTTGTTAGGCATCTTGTTAGTTTAGACAATCTCATCCAGATTGTGTGGTAAAATATATGACTTGAATCAGAAGATAAGCTCAAGTATATATTGTAAGTCAGGTGAGGTTTCTTTGAATTCCATATTAAATTTTTCAACAGCATTGTATTTTTTTATTTTTTTTTTATGATAAGAGCATTGTAAAGAATAAGAAATGATATTGGGCTGAATGTAGACGATATTGTAAGCTCAGTATACATTCAGCCCATCTTAAATTTTCAGTGGTGTTGGAGAAGCATATAGATGTAAGTTGAATTTAAGTCCTTGTATTACAAACAAATGGTGTCATTCGCGCAAAACACTCTACTGGTGGAAGAAGGTGAAAGTCACCCTCATCTAATTGTTAAAAGATTGTCCAAGAAAATTGCCTCAGCAGAAGCTGTGTGCGCACATCCTTCCTAAACCACTGAAAACCCTATACATATTGGCATGGAAAACAACTAGTCTGGAATTCAGATAGTTGGTTTCCAATTATTTAATGTCCTCATTGGTGCACTACACCTTGAGTAACGCTTTCATAATTTAACTTTTCTTTAATTATCAGAAAGTTTGAGGATGGATTAGACATTTTAGCAATATTGAAGGCAAATATTTAGTTAAGAGAGTGTCATTTCAATAATAGGGTTTAGCGAATGTAATTTATTCTATATTATAACCTACATCGCCACAAGTTTAAAATGTATGAATTACAAGATTACTTCCTAAAGAATACATCTCAGATTGGGTTAGCATTTATCTTTTCAATAATCAAAATTTGGAGACCTCTTAACTTAAGCATATGTGTATAGGTTAAATTTCATATGCATACATGAGAATACACACATGTACCTGTTGAGTTCCCTTCAGAATTCCCTCCATGGAATCAATAAGTTTCATTCGTCCAGCAGAACTGGTAATGGCATCTTGAAACTAGAGACAGAACAACTAATGTTAAACAAGGAAAAGCTAAGTTAAAACTCTCTTGCAGTGTATGAATCTCAGTATCCTGTCCTCTCTCTTATGGATTTGAGCGTGTGGGGCGTATGTACAAGTTTCCTATGAACATATGCATAAAATGTGTCACGAAAGCAAGAAAAATATGAATTAGGATAAAAAGTGATTATCATTTAACTTGGTGGATATTACTTGATTGCTAACTTTGTGCGTGGACTTTTTTTTCATCAACCAAGAGGCATAAGACCCTGTCAGTAAGAAAAATTCATTCTATAATCTAACCTTATATTAATGTAGAAGTCAGATCCTTCATACAAACCTGTGATATTATTGAATTCAGTAAGGATGTTTCTTTCAGAACTAGTTCTTTTATCTCCAAGAGAGCATTATATGTAGCATAGTATTTACGAGTTTGACGATGTTTTTCCTGAACAAGCGAAAAATGTAGGTAGATGGTGAGTTATTAAGATGTTTGGGAGAAGAATTGACATGTCATTAGGCATGATATATACCTGGATTTGAAAATTTAACTCTGCGAACCGTCTCTCATACCTGAACATGAAGTGCAATTAATTCTAGGTCTAAAATTTGTCTGAGTATTCCATCACAATAATGAAGACTCTATGTGATCAAGTTATGATTGAAATTGAACAATTAGATTAGACAACACCCATTTTCTTTAAAAAATATATTCAAACAGTTGTATCAAGTCTATGCTAGCTAGCAAAGGATCACGATTTTATGGGACCTGTCACCTCAAAACTATGTTTCAATCTGCCTCCAACATCATTACTTTTATCAATAAGACAACAACGATAGAAAATAAATCAAAAGAAAAGTTTGCAGAAACGATGTTTTGATTAGGGTGGCTCATCTGCGATAAAGCACTAGGCTTTCTTGATAAAATAACTTAAGAAGTTCCAGTCGCAAGTGACTTTGTGAGTCTACTTTTACTTAATATCAGTAAGTAAAAACTCCTTAAAAACATGACAGGTCAAACTAGCCATTGATTACACACTCGAGATAACATTTTGACGCAATGATCCATAAATATTCAGTGTTACTAGTAGTCAGAAGAAGATTCTTGATCATGGAAAATTTAGGTTGGAAATGACATAAAAGCAATCAGTTAAAACATGCAATCATGAATTAATTAAAAGGACTTCAAAGACAGACAGACAGAGAGAAGAAATGGAAAACATTTATCACTAAAGTTGCACTAAGAAAAAAATTAACATACTGGATTAGTTCTGATTGAGAAGGTACATCATCAAGCTGCCGCTTCAGCGAGAGCACTTCCCTTAGTTTAGTCGCAAGGTCCTAACAAACAAAAGAGAGAGGAAACCATGTTAACTTGCACACATATATTAAGCAAAAAGTCCTTGGAAAAACTACCCAAAATATGAACATTAGGATATAAAGCTGATACAAATTTGATTAAACTGGTATTTTGCAACCCAAAATGTTCATACAAACTCAAGTTCTATCATGCATAAAATAATCAATTTCTAAGCAGCAGAGTGTAGCAAAAAATAGGTCAAGAGGAAGAGGAGGAGAAAGAGAAGTACCACAAAATAATAAAAATCTAAGCGCTATGTACAAACTCTGGAACCCACAAAAATCTCCATGTCAGCTAACCTACCGTCAACATTGTCACAAAATTGCAAAACCATCATACAAGAGAATTTTGCAGCAAATCTCCATAGGAACTCTAGCATGCAGACCTATTGCATCAAACCCTCTAGCCCATTCATATTCAAACTTAACTTCCGTGGAAGAAACACATAAAATTGGTATAAGTCAACAGAACATTCTACGTGTTTGAAGAATAAAAGTGAAGAAAGTTTTATTTTGTGAAGAACTTTATATGTCAGAAAAATGTTCAATCTTGAGGAGTTTAAAATTTTAGTTTAAGAATCAAAATCTGATCTCTGTGGAAAAGATTCCATTTTTAGGGTACAAGCTTCTAAAAACTTAGAAAGAATATGGTTGAGACAAAGGGACAAATTTTGGCTGAAAATGTGTCGATTGCCATCACAGGTACCAAATTTGACGCCCAAGGATGGCTGACATGACTGAAGACATGAATAGCCTCCTTTCCACGAACGTCAGCTTAGGGACCACCACCACGTCAGTCGCAATAATTTAGGGTTTTGAGGTTTTGGTTTTTTTACACATTATGACAACATCGCCACCATTCTGTTAATGAAGAATCACACAATGCGCCAGAGTATGGTTACAATCGCTTGGCTTTTCTAATTAAAATATTTAGATTTTTCCACAGTCTGACCATAAACAACAACAACCCTTACAGCTCTCCACTGTGTAGTGGCTAGCTATCAATGCCATCAGAACCTCACATCACTAAAATCACCACACAACCCCATAATCTTCCAATTGGTACCAATAGCACACACAAAACTGAACTTTAAAGCTGCCGCTCATGTACCTGTACCACCACCCAGAATTCCCAACCTCATCAACTGTTACTTGATCACATTCTGAAATCCCAGCTCATTATTTTGACACTAGATCAACATTTTGCTCCTAATCTCTCTACAAAGGTTGGAAGTAGGAAATTGTAGATGGGTCTGGTTTTGACCCACATAGCTTAGATATGAAGTCTATGTGGTTACTCTCACTATATATATATAGAAAGAGAGGGAGCTTCTTTGTAAAGTTAACCTTTTATTTCGATAATATTATTCATCT
>JABWDY010003016.1:17384-27808 GCA_013358455.1 Thalictrum thalictroides | reverse complement strand
CTCTCTCTCTCTCAAGATTCATAATGCATATCTAATAAGCAATGGATTGTAGGTGGGATGAATATGGTAAAATCTAAACTTGCACAAGTTGGTTCGTTGTTGGTGAGGGATCTTACAAAAGGTACTAATGACTTCATATTTGTGCGTTGATCTGTTCTGTGAACACATTATTTTAGCCACACTTACTCATGATATGCAGAACATGTGATGTAAAATTGACCTAAGTTATTTGTATAATGTAACAAAAATGAAAAAATGTGCTTTCATGTTTGTTTGATGTCAGGCATTGAGTATCTTGTTTCTGTTTTGTTCGGTTTTTTTTTCCATGGTTGTTTGAATTAGTAAACTCTTTTTTAATTGATAGAGGTGAACTATATAACAAAAATTAACAAACAATGGAGAGGTAGGACAAAATTATTTAGGTCAATTACGTGTGTGCCTGTTTCTAATATCCTCATGTAAGTAACTAATCCGATATCTCAAAAGCTTAACTATAAATCACTTCCGAAATTTTTTCTGTTTGGCAGGTCAGTTTACTACCACAAGCCAAAGTCAATATTTGCAGCGATCTTACAATCAGTATTTACAATCTCTGATTTTCCCTTCACCTTCAAATTACAAGGGCATCTCTTTCTCTGTCTTCTCGGATGCTTATAATGCAAGTACCATTTGTTATAGGCTTTTTTTCCCCACTTTTTGACACATAAATAACATAGCTCGTGGCATGATGCATTGTAAATAAAGTGTTTAACACTCATAGGCAATAGCCATAAAGTTATTTTAGGCTTTTAGCTTTCTCTTGGCTTCTAAACTATGCTGGACCAGTTGTGAATATTTTTGACTGCATCAAGTAAATAGTAAAACAAAAGGATACTCAAAATTATTTCATTTGTTGATGTTTCAGAATCGGCATGCATTTTCTACGTCGGCCTCAGATAATGGTCAGGAAGAAGGGAATCAACAGAAAGAAAAGTATGTTATTTGTTTTCTGCACATACTGTGAGCAACCCTATGCATTTTACAGTATATGTGTATAGATCATTAAAAACTCCAGCAAATGGAGGACTACATATCTGTATTTACTCAATGTTACACTCTATTAATGAGCAGGATATCTGTAACATTCATTGACAAGGGTGGAGAGGAAACATGTATCAAAGTCCCTGTTGGAATGTCCATGTTGGAAGCTGCGCATGAGAATGACATAGAACTTGAAGGCAAGTATCAGATCATATTTTATGCAATAATTTGCATTTCTCTACAATCTTTTCTTCTCTTGTATGAACTGTTATTCTACCAAACTTATTGATCAATTGAAATTTGTAAGATAACATGTGAAAAATTATCTCTTGAAAAGAAACCCGTAGCATATATGTTGATGCAGCGGAAGCTAAAATAAACTTAATCTAAGAATTGAAATTGCAAGAAATTGAAATAATGAAAAATAATTGCAAGAATTAAAAGCTGAAATTTAAATAACTTGAAAGGAAACTGCAGAAAGTAAAGAACTTGAAGTAAAAGACAATAAACAAAATAATAGACTCTTCAATAATCAATGTATATCTTAACAAATTCGTTTTTGGAGCTCTTTATATAGATAACTCTCTTGAAACAATTAGGAAACCTACTAGAACTTGAATTACTTGTTTCCTAAGATATGTAGTACCTTTAGGCAACTTCCTAAACCAATTATGACTCAAAATAAGACTTCTAGACACTTCTAAATATACTCTAAATAATATAAACGAAAATAACAATATAATCATAATATAATAGCTTCTAAATAAATCATAAACCCAAATATGAAACCAATTGTATGTGTTATGTCCTGCATCATATGTTTTGATGTATTTACTGGACAAGCATTGAAAGATCTAAAGGGGTGTGCGTGGGTGCAGTCGGCCAGTCGCACCCCCCAGAATTTTTTCTTTTTTTTCTATATTCTACTAATATTAGGTTATGATATATGACAAAATATAAGCGTTCACACCTCCAGAAAAAGTGTCATATAGGTTACATATGCCTCTCGAACCTCATACTCATAAATTTCTTCCATCCTTGTGGACAAGTATATGGTGTGCATGTGGGCTGCACTTGAATTCAAATTTTCATCCTAATTATGGAGTCTTTTGGTTTCTTTAATTTAATGGCAGGAGCATGTGAAGGCTCACTTGCGTGTTCCACATGTCATGTGATTGTAATGGTATGTTATTCAACATTATTTCTTAGAAAATTGTACATTTATGCTAACGTTTTTCTTAATTGTACTGTATAAAACATTAACGAGCATTGGTGTGAAAGCTGACTCCCAGTTTTATTGTTTAGGATGTAGAATATTACAATAAATTAGAAGATCCAACAGATGAGGAGAATGACATGTTGGATCTCGCTTTTGGTCTCACTGAAACGTGGGTACTTCTACCTTGTAATCCAATTATATATTACTATAGCAGTTTTAACGTTATTTGGTTCGTTCCAGGTCTCGGCTGGGATGTCAAGTGATTGCAAAGCCTGAACTGAATGGACTTCGCTTAGCATTACCAGCTGCAACTCGTAACTTTGCTGTTGATGGGCATGTACCAAAACCACACTAGGGATTTGTCATATATCTCATTAGTGTAAAGGATGATCTCAGTTTTGTAGCATGTTTAAAGAGCTATGCAAATTTTTTGTTTTTATAAGCAATTAGGTAGTCGTTCATTTGTATCAGAACCAGTCATTTATTTATCTGGACAAAGCAAGGATTTGGTCACAAACATTTTATCTGGCTTATTTTCAAATATTTAGAATCCGATATAAAGTTTATTTTCTAGTGTTGGATATCCGTTTTTTTTTGTAAATTCAACATTTTCAACTATGGTTTTAAGCTGGGTTTAAGAACATTTTCAACACTATACAATTGTTGCTCTTTATCTCTGGGCAATTCAACATTTTCAACTATGGTTTTAAGCTGGGTTTAAGAACATTTTCAACTTTATACAATTGTTGCTCTTTATCTCTAGGCAAGTTGGTGATCTTGTTTATGGGAACATTATTTCTCAACAATTTCATTGGACTGGTATAATATACAATACAACCGTGGTATATGGCAAAAATGTAAAATCTAAGACCTATCTAAGACTTTTCGCTTGCTAATTACATTTTCCCGCCCATTGACATCTTTATCTCTGGCCAATACATCTTCCTCTGTATCCAGTTCACAATATAGAACACCTCTGTCACCGGCTGCTTCCTCAGATTGTTTGGCCGATGACTCATTAAAGGAGAGATCTGTTTCTGCCTTCACAACAGATGCTTGGTTACTCAAAATATCAATTTTATTCAGCTGATCTACCTTGGATTTTGTTTTGATTGAATTTGAAGAAGTAGCTGATTGAGATCCGATTATGTCCGCAACTCTTACCTAAATCAATAAATCAAATTGTAAGTTTTGTATCAATATTATTTGTTCCATCAAAAGCAGTAATTACAATATCTATCATTGTAGTAAATTTCTGCCAAATAAACCTTGGTACAGTATCGTACCAAGTACCAACAAGGCACACCATTTAAGTGTCGCAACATGTGAGAGGAATTGTAGACAATGAGGCGTTTATGCCTAACATGCTTACTAGTTTGAACACATCAACACATGTCAATTGGTTATCATGCTTCAAGCATGCTGTTTTTTATGGGTTGCGAGTCAATACCAACTTGTGTGCCTACTTGCCTCTTTAAGTACCTGTAATGGCTTCATAACATCAGAGTCTCGTTCATCAGTTCTGTTTATAGCATCTTGAGCTTGAAGCTCCATGGAGTCTCGAACAAGCTGACTTAGAAATGATACATCATCAGACATGACACCCAGCCCTTTCAAAAGCTTAGAGCCAAGCTGTAAACTAGTCTGCATGCAGAAAACAAAAGCTTTGAATCATTATAAAAAGATAAAGAAAATGCGATTCAGGGAACTATACAAGTTTGACTTTGACCAATTTGGTTGTTACCTCGGCATCTTCAAGAATAGCATCTGTTGCCCCGGCTTTCTTTAAATCTAAGAGATGCACAAGGTCTTGAGCTCTTGCATAGATTGGGATCTGCACAGAGTTACAGATTCTTACTGCATGATTAAGCCCACACTGGGCGTAGCATGTAAATTAACACATTCCAGCTGAGCTGATGTAACATGAAGATTCATTCATCATGAAAGTTGTAATTAGCCTCAATATATGTATTAAAGTAGAGAACAACTCGAGTTTTATCAAAGAGGTGTGTGGTACTGTATCATGAGAGGCTTGATTCTGTCTCCATGAATGTGTTGTCTCACTGTTCAATCTCCTTTTATTACTGTAAGAGAAGTAGATACGCCCAAAAGAACTGAGGGACTTAATTTCTATTTTTTTGTTTGAAAGGTACACCTCACTTTCCCTGGTGAACGGAATTGATATCAATTCAAGACCTTGAGGCCCTACAGTTTCACCTGTAAGTGAGTGGACCCTTCTATGAACTAAGAGACTTAAAACTCTAAAGTTGGGTTCGTGCGCCTTGGAGAGATGGTCTCAGCAGACATGTCAAATGTTTTGGTCAGACTCTATGAGTTGAGGACTTGAGTCAACCCTTTGACTTAGTATCTACACAGTTCCGTTAATAAGAAAACATAGTGTTATTGTTTTCTTAACAGTGGTATATTCGTACGAACTATTCTATTTCATATTTAGAAAAAATTATAACCAGATGATATGTCATATATTCAGTAATAAGATGTTAATGGCGCATCATACTTATACATTACAGTTGAAGTTGATTAGTGAATGGTCGAACCAGAGAAGTTGAGTCATGTCTTGTCCTTACAACCATTATGCACACGAGGTCTCTCAGAATTCAGAGTTCCAATGTTGTTATACTGAGCTTTTGAGAATAAATGTATAGTACCAAAGAAAGTGTATAATTACCGCAGGGAAGGCACCCCGAATACTTTGAACAGCCTCAGTTGACTGTTGCTTTCCTGTGTACATGACCATGACAGCTTTTGGAGAAGTAATACCAGCGGTTTGCAGCACTGCTGGACGTGATCCATCTCCATATAGAATTGGAAAACCCTTTCTCCGTCCTGCCTGCTTGCAGCATGGAGTACAGGCTGTGTTAGAAAGATCATACATTTAGTAGCAACATCACAGTTAATGCTAGGGTAAATCGAGAGAAAGTATGCAACTTTACATATGACATTTGTCCTATCTTTAATTGTTCAATCTTTATTAAGAGGTAATCTCCAAATGTCTCGAAAAGCAGGGGTACACAAAAGTTTTCTTTTCTTTGTTGAAACTTCAAACGTCCATGACCCGATTCCTAACTTGTACTTAGTCCACTTATTGTGGAAACATACTCACAAAATCTCATAGCAAAAAGAAATATAAACTCCAGTAAATCTTCATAAGAAAAGTGACTTCTAATAGAAAGCTGATATGGTGTACCAAATTCATGAAATTACATCACAGTTCCACCAGATGCAACTGTAATTATATTAGCTTTTCAACTTATAAACTTAATCAATGAATATGCACGATAGCTACTGGCTGAATAACTATTTAATCTAAACCTCTCAGTGAGAAGTTACATCCTTACACAGTCTAACTCCAGATAAACAAATTGTTTCTTATTAAACTACAGAATCAAATTGAATATTAAGTCATATTCAAAACATAAATTCTTATAGTTTGAATAGATCCTCTTTAAAACTTATACCAATTATATTTGGAGAAAATCGACCATGAAATGAAACTACCTAACTAACCTTAACTATTCCAGGATCAAGATCAAAAGCTACAAAAGGCCATCCCACATTGTCACCATCTAGTCCAGAAGCCAATGGAGTAGATAAGAAATTAGCGAGAACCTGTATAAGAAAAAAAAAACTTTTAAAACCCTGAAATAGACGTAATCAAAATGATGATCTGTTCTGGCTACATGATGATTGTTGTACCTGACCCATCTGTCCAAACCCAAGGATTACAACTGGTTCAGTTGCACCAAAGTCCTCCATCTCAGTGACTGTCTGTCAATGTTTAAAAATAAACTTAGCCGCATACCAATATGACAGTTAATAATAATGTGGGAGAGACCCAAAGGAGGATATCAAAGGCATCTCTTTATCATATTGAAGAATGCTATAGACACGAGTCCACATAGCATTATATATTTATACAGTATTTATGAGCAAACCAACAATCCAACAAGATCCACAACTGTAGTTGTGTTTCAGCTTCTCACTCTTGCAACAAGAATGTATGAGGTTGAGCCTTTTAGGGAGCAGGATATTATAGTTTCATTATTTCATTCCCAGAGTCAATTAATGAAAGTTGACAAGAGGAAGTAAGGATTTGATCCAAATAGCTATTAGTATTGCATCCTTTTTTTATTAAATTCTTAGCAGGTTGATCAATCAATCACACTTGACTGACCATCATTTTGAGGTCCAACCTTTTGTGGTGACTGAGTCCAAACAAAAGCTCCTGGAGATCATTCAATTGTTTGGATCTCAGAGCAGTGATCATTGAGGCTTATGTTGCCACCTTAGATGGTTATCCCCTCCCCACAGTTCATATTAAGTTTTAGGACTGATAAATGCTGAATTTAAATGCATACAGTCTCTAGATCAAACTTCTTATCAATGTAGTCAGCAGCCTTCCTTCCAACTTCATTCAAATAAGGAGTTAATGCCATAGACAGCACAACAACAATTATCAGCAGTTTGTTCAACTCAAGTGGTAGCACCCCAAGCCTGCTCAGAAAATTTTCTTAAGTCAATAAATAAGCAGATACAGTTACATGATCCTGAATAATTGAATAAACACCATATTTGTTTTTCACCTATTCGCTAGAGAAAATACCACAAATCCAAACTCCCCTCCTTGGGAAAGAAGAAATCCAATTCGCAGACTTTCTTGTAAAGTTAGTCCAACACGGGGTCCTAGTGCAGTTATAATAAGAGTTTTAATAACAATTAAACCTGCCAAGAGAGAAAATACATTTGGCCACTCTCGGAGAAGGAGCTGCATAACAAGAATGAAAAATTATTACAAAGATATATATTGGCATTGAAATATACAAACATAAAAAACACACTTCCTTACTATATTTGTGACCAAAAAAAGCAATCCATGTTAAATTATTCATTGAATGAATTCACACAATCATCATATATGACAATCCATGTTAAGTTATTCTATCCAATTAACACTAATCTGCATTAAATTGTGTGATATTGAATCAGGGAGGGATACAATTGAATTAACGTACGTAATTGTACTTAAGTTATTGATCCCAATGCGCTTGTCTGTAAAAAGAAAATGAGACCTAAAAAAGGTTACTAAGATACCTGCATGTCAACGGATGTCCCTGTGGTCACAAAAAATAACCCAAGAAGCAAGCCTCTAAAAGGCCTGATATCAGCTTCAATCTGTGTCCTGAAATTTGTTTCTGCTAGAAGTGCCCCAGCTAGAAATGCACCAAGCTGTTTAAAATTACAAACTCGTCAATTGAGTTGATAAAAATATCCTGTATATAGATATTTCATAATATTTGAAGATTACTTTCCCACCGTGTCACTGAATCCTAGTTTTTGTGTAACAAGCGAAGTTCCAGCAACTGTAAGCAAACAGAGAGCTACAAAAGCTTCTGAACTCCTTGTTTCAGCAACAACCTGTTCATAAACTCTACTTCAATTTCTATCAAAGCACTTTGAAATAATTGAACCAGGTAATGCAGTGTCACGATGATACCAACTTCAAAAATACGCCTGAGAAGGTATTTCCCTCCAAGAGAAAGCAAGCCCAATCCACCTAATGCCTTTAAGCTTTCTGTAGCTAGCATTGGCCAAATACTTTCCCCTACAAAAGTCTACAAAAGAGGATAGAGCATTGAGATTAAGGAATGTGGTTACAACTACATAGTTGATGCATTTAAGTATTTAACAAACAGCCATTAACCATTAAGGATGAACTTGCATTCGAAGAAACGATTTCCATCAATACACACACAGAAACACATATATCCTATAATTATATTATAATTACTCATAAAAAAAAAAACAGTGCATCATTAACGTACCTGACTCTCTAGTACTGGAAGTATGACTAATAGAGGGACGACAGCTATGTCCTGCAAATATCAACCAGTTAGTGATCATTTGATAGCATTTATACTTAACTCTAAAGGCTGCCGAAGTAATCTTTTCAGAATAGAAAGGTCAAGGAAATGGGAGTAGCATTCCTTATTCTTAACTGATGGATAAAGATACATTAGGAAACTTCTCGGACGATTACCTGTAGCAGAAGTATACCCAAAGTTGCTGAGCCAAACCGTGTCGGGAGCTCACCCTTTTCTGCAAGAAGCTAAACAGTACTCTTGGTAAGCTTCAAACTAACATATCAGACAGTATAATTAGAGACATTTAGTACTCAACAAACATCAGATCAAACACAATCAAATACGTATTTAAGGGAATTGTTATTTCCAGTTAGTCTTTTTTTTTGTCTTTTTGTATTGTCTTTATAATTTAAAGTGCACCTTTTTCCTCACAGCTACAGGCCTACAGATTTTTTTTATTTTTTTTAGAATTATTGGCTGGAAACATTTCTCATAAACGTTTACTGTTTATAAATAAAAATCACTTGTCTTAACTGTTAATACAAAGTTCTGAGTTTAAGAAGCACCAATAAGTCCAACAAACAATTGGCTCTCTTATATCAAGAAGAACATCACTAGCAGAGCAATACGAATTACTTATTGAACCAGAGCAGGGCACTTAGACACCTAGATGCTGCACACCTGAAGAACAAAAGCTGAAGATGATAAAGAGAGAGCTGCACCAATAACTATAGCCTCGTCAACACTTCTAATGTTTACCTGCAAGTCATCATATATAGTTAAAATAAGCAAATAGATTTAGGCAGCTCAACACCTGCCAAAGACATTACACAAGGAGGTATGACCACTGAAAAGCTAGAGAAAGTTGAAATGATGGAAATGTAATGTGTATTCAATATTTCAAATAATGAATACTCACCAGATCGTCTCTTGAATGGAAAAGGAACTGTAGAATTTTAGTCCCAATAGCTCCATTTGGTGGAAGCTCAAACAGTGTAAATGCCAGAGTAGATAACAAAACCTTCAATAAACAGAAAAGAAATTATAACCAGGACTAATATGTTTTATGGCGTGGTAAGTGTGAGAAGACTGTAAGAGTTATATTTATCATTCAGGCTATTCAGATTGGGTTTCACAAATAAGGAAAAATAACAGGGAAGGAACCTAGTAAATAAAGATGGAAAAGATATAAAATGTGGGTGTGGGGAAAAAACCTTGGATGGTTTCAAAACAAGGATTCCCCTGGTGTGACTATCAACCACATCTTCCATGTCCAATACAGCAAATGTTTGGCTCACTACAATGTGGGTTGGATGTGGTCTTCGGCATAACCATACAATTCAGTTCAGAATGTTGGATTAAACACCCTAAGGCATGATCCAACATTTTCATGCCTTCATATAATGCAATACTTCTTAATCATTCTTTGAATGAATGTAAAACTTTAGTTTTTTTGTTTTAAAAATATACTATTAAAATTAAACCCAACTTAACAAACCATGAGCCACATAATGCACATGCCTCCCTCTCACCCCCTACCTCAACAACCCATAAATGAATAGAAGATGCAAATAAACATTTTTGCAAGAACATTTGAGAAGACAAATACAGAGTCGTTTAGGTTTGTGAGCAATTTTAATAAACCTTTAGCACAATTTTAGAGTTCATAATATTCAGTTGAAGTAAAAATTAAGCAGATTTTGCTTAAAAACTAGATAAAAAAATGATGACAAGCTAGTTTCTACTTGATAGCTTGAAAAAATAAAATAAAAAAAACAAAAAACTGAGTGTAGCAAGGTATACCTGAGTGAGCCCCAGGCCAAAGGCAAACTTTGCAAGAGCTTTTAATCTCGCCAAAGAAAGCTCTAAACCCATCTCAAAAAGCTGGAGAAGTGTATTAAGTACCATGTAAGAAATTAACGATGTTGTCTAACAACTTGCAAGTCATATGAGCTCAACTAACTGATAATCACATTAATCATAGCAAAAAATCTGATATGTATATAATATGCAAAGAGAGATAAAATAATGAACGAGAAAAAAAATTGTCATATAAAATCCTGGGCATCGATAGCATTTCTGGATGATCATATGCAACAACACAATATCAATGATGTTCAATAATAGATAGACAGCAATTACGTCTAACATGTAAAACCAGTGACTCACCAAGAAAAGGATCCCCCATTCTGACAGAACCTTAACATCGGTGATGTTTCTAATCAAACCAAATTGGTTCAATACAACTCCAGCAAAAAAGAAACCAAGAATCTGCAACCAAACAAGGTATATCATATCATTCA
>JABWDY010003014.1:0-12283 GCA_013358455.1 Thalictrum thalictroides | reverse complement strand
CTACAGGCACATACTAAGGGGGAGCAGAGGTTAAGGGGGAGTTGTTGCCTACAAGTGACTCATAATTGTTTTGTATTTCTATAAACATGTGTTGTGTATATTCATATGTTGTTTTTATCACAAGTTCCCAAAGGGGGAGATTGGAAATGTTATATCTTGTAATTGTGACAAACAAGGGTAAAACGGACATTTCACATGTGATGTAAAGTTATGAGTCCTTGTATTAGGTCCAGGTCTTGTTGTACAAGTGTCCGGAAGGTTTCAGAGCTGAAGACATCAAGAAATGGACGCGATCGGCGATAACCGGGCAAAACCGAGACAAGCAAGCTGGTCAAGCAGGCATGACAAAATGTACATGAGTCGACTGACCAAGAAGGGAGAAAGTACAAACAGTCAGTCGACTGACTGATTGGAAATCCGGTTTTCCAGCTCCGGTTCAGCTCTGTTTCCTCCGGTTTTCATGGCCAAAACCCTAGTTGGTCAACTGATTTTGACGAACGGATCTTTTGGGGTTTTGACTATAAAAGCAACACTTGAAGATGCTTTTCTTAAGGATTTGGTTTATTTCTTCAAGAGCATTCAAGAGAGAAACCCTAGCTTTGTGAGAAAGGTTTTCAAGAGAGAAATCATCCATCTTCCTTCCATTCACTCAATCCAATCCTTTCAATCTTTGTGTGAGTAAGTGAATGTTGTTAATGGGAATTCTATAAACCCATAGTGAGCTTCAATCTTTCTTCTCTATTATTCTTATTTAGTGAGTTCTTTTTTTTTGGTTGGAAAGCAGGGTTTTTGCAGAGGTCCCTTACCCCGTTCATTTATTAAAGAAAGTAGTGCTAAGCACATAACAATAAGCTCATTCCCTTCTCTTTATACACATTCCTAATATCCTGAGAGAAGGAAATATAGAAAATAAAGCTAGTTCTAGGACAGTTAAACATGTAAACATAGGCTAGATCTAAGTCCATGATCCATTTGGGATTTCTCTTCTTCCTGGTCCCCTCAAAGTTCTCATGTATTTCCAGGTCAGCTTCTTGGTTCCTTGATTTCATAAGGTTGGAATAGCAAAGATGCTTTAGACCAAGCCTTTCATACTTGCTCCCTTACCTATCATTTAACAGTGGTTTGGGCAGCTGTGCTTTGCAGCCATAGTCCCTCCTGGCCACTCAGATTGTGGACTGGTTGAACTTTGTACCAGCTCACTTGGTGAAATTGCTTTATCATTGCCTAGATTGGAGCTTGCTTGCTTCACTCGGAAGGTGTGTTTTTTTTCTTAGTGCTTCCCATGCTCCTCCATCATCACTATTTGTCTCTTCTAGGTCAGGTTGTCACCCTCCCTTGGGTGGTGTATGTTGATACTGACCTGTTGTGCTCACCTCCTCTATGTTTGGTGGTGTATCTTCCTTATCTTCTGACCTCTTGTCATGTTCCACTTCATCCATTTCTTTCAGAGCATGCACCTCATCAACTTTCATTCTCATGTTGTCTTGAATCTTGTCAATGATGCTTGGGCTTCCTTGCTCTAACTTGGCTTCCCCTTGTCCCTCTTTCTGTACCCATACTGCTTGGGTCTTATTGTGGCTCCTTTAAAGTACTTTGGGGCTGTTTGTGGCATGCCCAAAACATTCACACCTCATGCACTTGGGAGGCTTCTAATTGTACTCTACATCTATCATGTAAGTCCTCTTCATGTCCAAAATCACAGGAATAGATTTAGGGAATTTGCATTGAGTATCAATCTCAACACACACCCTAGCATAAGTAGTTCTTGTCATATTTGCGGTAAGTTGATCAGGAAACAAAGGTTCCCTAATAGCACTACAAATCTGACTAAACCCTTTGTTGTTCCACATCTCTAAGGGTCACTACGCCAAAACAACATTTTTCTCACGCATGCCTTTTTTCTATTGTAACGGCATTATACCATTACAACGTTTGTAACATCAATGAACTGTTAGTATTTTCAAAAAGATGTTAGTATTAACTAAATAATATTTTTAATTATTTTGTAACAACATAAAAAAATTATACTAACGGTTTTATATGTTAGTAATTAGATTAAAATAATTTGATTTATTCGACGTGATAACCGGCGAGGGAACGAAGGCGTTAGCAATTAGCAAAAAATAAAAATACGCTCTAAAGTTCTAACTCCTAACTCCACCTTCTTCCACACTGCTACAACTTCTTTCCTCTTCCCAATTATCAATCTTCTTTCCTCTACTGAAAAGACCTCCTAACTCGATCGATCTCAATCTTCTTTCCTCTTCTTTCAAAACCAATTAGGAGATGATGGTGCTGTGCAAACCTAATTAGAGAACGATGTTGTCCAAACCTAATCAGAAGAAGGGTTTTTAATTCTAATAGGATTCTAATATGATTTGTTCCATCAGTACACCCAGTGAAGAACGTCATTCTGAGATCATTTCTAGTAGCTCATCAGATGCAGCATCCATTCATGATGAGGAACCTGTAAGTGCTGAACCTATTATCAAACATCTAACTGTCTATGGAGAAGTTGCAGGTACTCAGATACTTGGTGATCCCACCAAAGGGGTTCAAACCAGGAGACAGTTAGAGCGACAAATCTCTTTTATGTGCTTTACCTCTCAAGTTGAACCAAAGAATGTGAAGGATGCTCTTATTGATTCGACATGGATTGAGGCTATGCAAGAGGAGTTAAATCAATTTCAGAGGAATGATGTCTGGGAATTAGTAAAGAGACCACATGGTGAAAATGTCATTGGAACCAAGTGGATTTACAAGAACAAAGTTGATGAAAATTGTGTAATTGTCAGGAACAAGGCTCGATTAGTGGCTCAGGGATACACACAAGTTGAGGGAATAGACTTTAAAGAAACCTTTGCACCTGTCGCTCGCTTGGAGTCTATTCGTCTTCTTCTGGCTGTATCTTGTCATCTGGGATTCAAGTTGTACCAAATGGATGTAAAAAACTCCTTTTTGAATGGAGTTATAAATGAACAAGTTTATGTGGAGCAACCCAAATGCTTTGAGGATCCGAAGTATCCGAACCATGTGTTCAAATTGAACAAAGCCTTATATGGACTGAAACAGGCTCCCAGAGCATGGTATGAGAGGTTATCCACTTTTCTGATTTCAGTTGGGTACTCTAGAGGAAGCATCGATAAGACCTTATTTGTTAAGAAAGATAAGAAGGACGTGTTGATAGTTCAGGTCTATGTTGATGATCTTGTGTTTGGTGCTACGAATCAGAGATTGCTAAATGAGTTCACTACTCTCATGAAAGGTGAATTCGAGATGAGTATGGAAGGAAGTCTGATTCTTCTTAGGGCTACAGATCAATCAAACTGATAAAGGGCTTTTCATCAGTCAGTCCAAGTATGCCAGAGACTTATGCAAGAAGTTTGATTTAGAGTCAGCCTCACCTGCAAAGACTCCGATGAGCAAAGACAGTAAGATATCTAAGGATGAGCAGGGCAAAGATGTTGATGTGACTTACTATCGTAGCATGATTGGAAGTCTTCTTTACCTTACAGCCAGTCGTCCTGACATAGCTTACAGTGTGGGAGTGTGTGCACGGTATCAGGCACAACCCAAAGAGTCTCATGTGATCGCTGCTAAGAGGATCATCAGATATGTTCGTGGGACACTCGGATTAGGATTATGGTACCCTTTAGAGACCTCTGCTGATGTAGCAGGCTACTTTAGAATCAAGAGGTATACTGATGCTGATTGGGCTGGATGTGTAGAAGATCGGAAAAGTACTAGTGGTGGTTGTTTATATTTTGGTAACTGTTTGATAGCATGGCACTGCAAGAAACAAACCTGCATCTCTCTATCTACTGGTGAAGCAGAGTACGTAGCTGCTAGCAGTGGTTGTACCCAAATGTTGTGGCTTAAGTACATGCTTGCTGATTACGGTATCACTCAGAACACCATGACTTTATTTTGTGATAACACCAGCACCATCAATATTTCCAAGAATCCTGTCCAACATTCTCGAACGAAGCATATTGATATTCGACATCATTTCATTCGAGAACTAGTTGAAGACAAGGTGATTTCTTTGGAGTATATTGACACTACTCATCAAAAGGCTGATATTCTCACCAAGCCTCTTGATAACCAGAGATATTACTATCTCAGGGCATCTATAGGGATGCTTACCTTTTCCTGATGAGTTAGTGCTTGTTTATAGGGTTCACTAGTACTTGTGTGCCAAGTGGACCCTTTCACCAAACTACGAGGCGTTTGATCCCATGTACCCCGGTGTTATATCTTTGTGTTTTAGGGCACGTAGGCAGCTTGTCACTCTGGTTGATAAGTGCAATGCCAGTTTTTATATGAGACTTACTTAGTGTATTTCTTATATATTTATGTATACAGCGCTTCACGTTCACATTCTAAGTGTTTTCAGGTTACAGGAAGATGTTGTGCTGATAGTTAATTTCTTAAGCCAGTCTCTTCATGATATGAAAAGATTTCCCGAGTTGGTAATGTTTTCCTATCATGATCTTGACTTAAGTAAGGTTTATCCTGTTTTTGCTTCTATGAATGCATTGATCCAATTCTTCAAAGACATAATAAGTGTGAGTGAACATCAATGGAAGTGATCGGCATGTCATTGACGCGAGTGAAAACCACGTGTATCTTTGTGGTTGGCGTAGTCAATGGCATGAATGGAGATCATGTCAATTCCTGTGTGATGGGCACACTTAATGTGTTTTTGAATCTATGATATCAATGTGTTTCTTGAGTACCTTCCCTGTTAACCTGTGGTTTATGTGTTTTGGCTTCACATGCTTATATGTTACATGTTATATCTTGTTACATGTGTTTTGCCATGCCATGCATGTATGTCTTTCATGTTGATATATCTTGTTGCATGCTTTGGTTGTGTCCTAGATGACCCGAAACTGAGATCCATTGTGTGTTATCTATCAAGCATGAAAGAGATATCATGTTGATGGATTTGAGGTACGTGACTGAAAGGCATAGTACGTGTCTAAAAAGAATACCATTGCAACTTTCTATGGCAGCTCAGGAGCAAATGTTGCAACCAATGCTCACTTTGAGGAGGTCTGGAGACGAACAAAGGTAAATAGATACTAATATAATGCTTATGTGTTTTCAGGATGATCACAGTTATGCAGGTGGCTCAGGTGTTTGAGTACTGCTTGAGAGTTACACACAAGGATCAATGATGACCGACCTAATTCCAATTAGGTCCCCCTGTGGAGGTTGTCTAGGAGTCCTTCCTTTTTTTTGTAGAAGATTAGGTTTTAAGTTTTTTTTGATATAGTTATTTGTTTTCATAACTGTCAGTCCTTGTTGAATATCTGTTGACATGTTATGTTTAGAAGTTGATGTGATCCTTGAAAAACTGCTTTCTTTTTATATATATATCAGTTGGTATCAGTTTTTCTTACATAACATGATATGTGGTTCTACATGTTTATATCTTATACCTTGCTATGGATGGTACATATATACATGTCTTTCAGGGTTTATGTTCTGTATCTTTTGATGATACCCTGTCATGTTTATATGTGGTTCACATCAGTTCATGCTCACACACCTGTCTCTTTTATACATATCTTGTTGTGTGTGCTTTGCATGATGCCATGTATCTCTGTTGGCTAACCCTGATACCTCTTTCCTTTATCAATTGGTTATCTTGGTTATCTGTATGGTTATGTTAACTCTCCTTGCAGCATGTTCTCAGTGTATGTTCACAGTTGGACATCACTTGGGATCTTTTTATGTTTGAGCAGGGACCCTTTGTCAACTTTTGACAAAAAGGGGGAGAAGAGATATATGAATATAGAGGTTGATGTATGATATGTGTATGCCTATGTTGTTACATATGTTTGTGCATACATGGTATGATGAGCTTCATGTTAATATCTAACATATGATGGTTTTTTAATTCTTGATGCTTCTTGAATATATATATGTGTATGTTGCTAACCTTAACCCTAATATGCTAGTGTCTTTCAAGATCTTATCTATAGGCACATACTAAGGGGGAACAAAGGTCAAGGGGGAGCTGGTGCCTACTAGAGACTCATATGTTGTTTTATAACTCTATAAACATGTGTAATGTATTTATATTCATATGATGGTTTTTGTCACAAGTTCCTAAAGGGAGAGATTGTAAATGTTATATCTTGTGAATTGTGACAGCCAAAGGCATAATGGACTTTTCACATGTACTATAAGTTATATGAGTCCTTGTATTAGGTCTAGGTCTTAGTGTTCAAGTGTCCGGAGGCCTACGGAGCTGAAGACATCAAGAATGGACGTGAACGGCGGCAACCGAGCTCAACAGGAAGTCAAACTAGCAGGTGAAGCAGGCAGGTCAAGCAGGCAGCTGAACTGTGCTGGAGTCGACTGAAGAAATGAAGATTCAGGATGGACATAGGGCAGTCGACTGACCCTTTGTGGGTCCAATATGCTTTGAGGTCAGTCGACTGATCTAGAAGGGCAATTCTGTAATATAAGGTCAGTCGACTCCCTTGCGGAAAATGCTGGTTTTTCACCCGGTTTGCTCCGTCTCACTCCCGGTTCACTCGGTCAAAACCCTAGTTGGACCTATGACTATGAGCAACGACTCAATTAGGGTTTTGACTATAAAAGCAACATCTTAAGAGAGTTTTCTCTAAGGATTTTGGGATTTCATCAAGAGCTTTTCAAGAGGCCAAAAACCTATCTTTGTGAGAGTTCATTGTAGAGAGAAATCATCATCTTCCTTCCACTCAAATCTTCATATCTTTTCAATCCATTCAAGAGAGAGTGAGTGTTTGTAAGAGGGTATACTTATAAACCCTAGAGTACTTCTAACTTCATCTCTATCTACTCATCTGGTGAGTTCTTTCAAGAGAGATAAAAACCCCTTTCTTCCAAAGGTTAATCCTTTGATGTGTTGAGTCTTTGTGTAGACTAGAAAGGTGAAACCCTTGAGAAGGAGTTCAAGGTAAGTGGCTTTGTGACAAGCTACTTCAAAACCCTAGTGGATTCTAGGTTAGAGATTTAGCGAAAATCTCTACAACTTTCAAGTTAGGTTAAATCAACACTTATGGGAGAGGTGTAGAGTTGTTGGAGGTGTTCCAAAGCTTTGGATTTATCTTAATAGCAAGAAGCGACTTGAAGAGTGGGCGTAGGCCAATCTTGGGCCGAACCACTATACATCCTTGTGTTGTGGGTTTGCTTTCTTGCTTTTACTTTAGATCTATATGCTTGTTAGTTGTTGTTTAAATCAATCTCTACAACTTCATCTCTAGTTAGTAGTCCTTGAACCGGAAGGTGGGAGTGCCTCTTTCTCAACCCACCTTGAGAAGTTCTTGGTTACTCGTAAAAGTATTGGTGTGTATTAGTCTTAGGATTGGTGTTTTCACAAACCCATATCCATAAAGACAATAACCCAAGGACTAGAGTTAGTAGTTTGGGATTGAGTCTTTACTTCATCTTTGCATCTTTTCTTCTCCTATCATATGTTCTAGCTTGTTAGTTGTTTGACTTGCTTAGTATAATCTTTAATTTCGCATCTTGTTTTACTAAGCATATCTGTTAGTGTTAGGTTGCTCTGTGTTAGTGACAGTTTACCTTAGTGTTGGCACTTGGGGGTGAACTTTGTTATCATTTTTTTTAAATACACTATTCACCCCCCCTCTAGTATATTGGACACCATTGTGTAAGGAATATCACTATGTTCCTCAATTACCCCTCCTATGTTGTTGGGTATGTTGTTGGCATGAGCTATGTTCCTCAATTACGTCTATTATCAAATACAAGTATTTTGTGATGATGTTGAAAGAATTATTATACTTTGCCTTCAAAATAGATTTGCAATTGTAAACAAGTAACAAGCAAAGGTCGTACCTACCTCAAGGAGGATATTCTTAACTCAAACACAATAAAAAAAAATTACTACTAACATGATACTCTAAAGAACCAAATATAAAAGAGATGAGATTGATTCTTATCCTACAGATAATAAAATAAACTAATTATATTAAACTAACTATTCTAAAGAAGATGGAATATGATAGAGATGTAAAGAAGATTCAATAATAATTAAGAGGAATAGAAAGTTATCCACAAACTAGACATATAAACAATCATGTCATTTTATTATGTTCAAAATAGCAATTAAATCGCCACCTTTCGGCTGTACACCTCATTACATGGGATTCAATTATATGTAGATTCTTATCAGATCTCATAGAAAAGTCTAAGTTATTATACTAAACCGTTAGGTTACCCCATCACAATTTAACAAATCAAACTTTCAATTAAAAAACATTAATATTAAAATGCAACCTCTAGGTTTCCCCAATACACTTACATATCTCTAAATATACTACTGCTACAATTATCGTCAGGTTTCCCCAATGCACTAATTAATAACAGTTGAAGAACATGGATACAAGAATTACATATAATATCATGCTATTAACTACTTTAGATAGAAACAAGAAGCACTAAGACGAAAAACATAAATAAATAATCATGGTGTCTACATTATCTAGAGTGCTTGAACCATTCCCCATAAGGCAACTTAGCTACTCATCATCGATAATGACACCATGAGAAGATAAGTAAAAGTACAACACATTATTTATTGAATACGAAAAGATGATTATTATTAGAAGAAGTTGAAGCGACTACAAAACTTTCTCTCACAAAGAAAAATGACTAATTATGTTTTGAAGTTTTTCTAACCCTAGTTAAAGTTCTCTTTATATGGAAGTTACAAATATGAGCAAACCCTAGCTCCATTAGGTCGAAATTCGTGCTTACTGCTGTTGGAATCCACAAGTTAATAGGATCACGTGGGAATCAACTCAAGATGAGTCTAATTTGTTTCTCTCATCAAGACCTTCAGACATACTGCTTATGGGCCCAAATCAGAGTTCTAGATCATCTTGTAGAGATATTTTAAGTTGGACTTTAAGTAACGGGCTTTATTGAGCTTTCTTGGATCTTTTGACCTTTGAGCTTCAATATAACTTACATTGAGCTTAGATTTTGACCAGCCACCTTGAACATAAAGTCAATTCATCAGGACTGGTCCAACATATGCTTTTAGTAATCTGCGGGTGCAAATAGTGATTTCTTATCCTATTTAAATAACACCTTTCTAGCAGCAATTCTTGGATTTTTGTAGGCCTTAGCTAAATATTCAACACTTGGCTCATGAAACCTACATAAATCACAAGAAACTACTAATCAATAGATATTTTATAATAATACATGCTAAGTGCTAGACAAACAATATGTTATTTGGGGGATAAATATACACTTTTGAGGACTTATCAACCCCACTAGGGTTATCCCCCCATTAAGCTTGGTTTTGTTACCATCTTGTATCTTCCCTTGTGAGGTAAGTGTAGCCTGAATACCCAAGGTAGGTGTAGATATGGTAGCCCCCCTCCTACAAGCTTCACTGCCCCTGTTTGTTTAACTGCTTCAAGTTGTGGTCTTGCGTCTGCCCCTATGTAGTATGTGTAGCCTGGTACTAAACTAGCGTTACTGCAATGTTTATTACAACTTTTATTCTTATCTTTTTTGTTTATCTACACTATAAACTACAATCTCAACTGGTAGAAATGTTCATGTGGTAAATCACTAATCATGAAAACTGTTAACATAAATATCAAGGGTTTTACTTTCTAGCAATGCAAATTTTTTATTATACTATGGTTCATGTAATTTTTTTTTTTTTATTTCATATTAGTATATGTTAGTAAAGTTACTTAGTAATTATTTTGCAGAGAAGCTAGCTAGCTCAAGCGAGTGAACTTGTGACTTCTTTCAAGTTTAAGCTTTCTACTTCAGTATATGATTATCTTTGGCAAGTCAATTACCAAATTAAAAGTACTTGGTCTTTTTTTAAGTATAAAGATCAAAACATTATAATAAACATAATAGAAGAATTTTAGAAGATAAAAGGAGAATTGCTTGTAAGTGTTATTCTCATATTTTGTTCACTTTATATACTATTTACATTATAAATAGAGTAACCCAAAGGTCTTGAGTTATGGTAACCCAAAACTCATGAGTTACACTTTTCAAATAATGCTAATGATCATGTGGTCATCATATGTATTACAACACTCCCCCTTGATGACCACAAGTACTAAGAGATTAACCTCATTAAAACCTTCCTAGAAAAACCCAATGGGACAAAAGCCTAGGTAAGGAAAATTAGTACATAATCATCATTGTCTTCGAATTTTACTGCCTCGTTAAAACCTTGAAGGAAAAACCCAAGTGGGACAAAAACCTTGTCAAGGAAAAAGAGTACCGCTTGCATAGTGATTTATGGTGATGTAGATGCTCCGCCTGATGTAGACTGGACTAAGCTAAGTTTTCGTGTTCCAATATTGTATACCAATTTCTTGAATGTGGCTGGAACTAATGCTTTGATAAACAAGTCAGCTAGAGTTTCACATGAACGTATCTACTTTACTATAATCACTTGATCTTGCTCGAGCTCATGAATATAGAAAAACCTTGGTGAGATATGTTTTGTTCTATAACCCTTGATGAATCCCCTTTTAATTTGTTCAATGCAGGCCGTGTTATCATCATATATTATTGTCGGAGTATTAGTAATCAGAGGTAGTTTGCATGTGCTCCTGATATGATGAACCATAGATCTTAACCATACACATTCACGACTGGTTTCGTGAATTGCAATGAGTTCAGAGTGATTGGAAGATGTGGCGACCAAACTTTGTTTTGTGTATTGCCAAGAGATCACTGTGTTTCCATACATGAATGCATATCCTGCTTGTGATCGATCTTTGTGGGGATCAGAACGATATCCTGCATCTGCATATCCAAATGTGGAGTATCATCTGTTAATTCCTTTGAGTAGAATAATCCCATGTCAATCGTTCCTCAATGGTAGCGAAAGATATGTTTTATTCCATTCCAATGTCGTCGCAATGGTGCAGAGCTAAATCTTGCCAATAAACTGACTAAAAAAGATATATCAGGACACGTATATTGTGCTAAGTACAATAGAGTTCCTATTGCACTAATGTATGGTACTTCAGGACCAACTACTTCCTCATCATCTTCTTTTGGTCGAAATGGATCTTTCGTTAGATCAAGTGTGCGACCAATCATTGGGGGAAGTTCTAGATTACATTTTGATAAATCTACACAATGGTGTCCAACTGACTAGATGTGGGCAATGGTTTGGTTATGTTTGTTGGCTTTGATGTTCCAAGGACATTATACCCCAACCAATATGCCACCATCGCTTGATTTCTCCTCAAGGACTTGAAGTCGATGCACGAGGAGCCTCTCTTTACCTTCCCCTCTATCGTCATCTTTGGTGCGATGTGTGGGATATCATGGATTGGGTTTTAGAGGTGAGGGTTTTGCATGATTGGGATGTTGAGGGAATCACTAATGGATTTGTGATCCAACTCATACTCCCCTCCCAAGTAGGTGATAAAGCAAGACCTATCGGTGCAAATATTGATGTTGAGTAGAAGATATCGACAATGGTAGGGTGCCATTTGTCGGATTTGCGATATAGGAGGTTTTTCCACCCCCTAGTTCGTATTTCCTTCCGGAAAAAAAAGGACGAACTAAAGGGTCTTTGAAAACCTCTCTAAAAGACTTCTCAACTAACACCTTTCTACCACATTGGATTTCTACAAAAGCCATGAAGAAATTGGATGAAGTGAAGGAGGGAGATGAAAATCGAAATTGAGTAAAAAAAATTGAAGTTTCTGGATTATTCGCGTGGGGCGAGTTGGGTTAGGAAGGCAACTCGCTTGGGGCGAGTTTAGCAGAAACAAGTTTTTGAAAACTGTTTGTAACTTGCTCAAAATTTCTGATGAAAAATGGGGAAAAACAAACCCTAAGAGAGAGAAACAGAGTAAGAGAGTGAGAGAGATAGATAAGATAGTTGTTTGGGTGTGAGTTGAGTGAATGGAAATGGGGGGTTTAAATAGAGAAATGAGTGGGAGGTGAAAAGGCTTTTTAACTTAAGCATTTAAGTAAAAAGGTAACTCCTAACCACTAACTACCCATTAATCACACACATCGACCAACTAAACAAATCCTTGTTTCAGCTTCTCTACACGTTCCCACGCTTGATATTGACGGAAAGTTTATGTTAAATAAAACATGGAAAACATCAAGCTAGGTAATATAATACCCCACCCCCAAACAAGATATGGCATAGTCCTCTATGTGACATATATGATAAATTAAAGGTAGGATATTACCTTAAGCTTGGCGCTAATCCTTATCCTATTTTCTTGTATTTTTCTTTGTC
>JABWDY010002967.1:0-11582 GCA_013358455.1 Thalictrum thalictroides | reverse complement strand
AAGTACTAGACATTCCTTGCTTGAGAATAAACAGAAGTTACCCTTATCACATATCTGACTGATACTGAGCAAGTTATGTCGAAGACCATCAACAATAGAAACATCACTGATCTTTGGAATGCCTTCGGAGTGAACCACACCTTTCCCAACTATCTTGGCATTTACACCATCTCCAAAGATCACATTTCCACCATCATATGGCTCATAGTCTTTCAAAAAAGACTTGTCTCCTGTCATATGTTTTGAGCATCCACTGTCAAGATACCACTTAGAGGTTTTTCCAGCTTTCAAAGCACACATGTCAACCAAGCACTTCGTAGAATCTTTAGGTTGTCATACTGCTATGACCTTTTTGGGATAAGATTTGTTGATTAAGAATTCTAGATCTCTGTTCTTTGCCTCAAGAGATGCAACAGTTTTCCTTAGTTCTAACTCTTGACCAATCCTCTTAGTAGCAAGCCTCTTCCTGCAGTATCTCTGTATATGACCAGGTTGTCCATAAAAGAAACAAGTTCGCATCCCACGATGTTGATTTAGTCTCTGTTTAGCAGTTGATGTACCAAACCCTTTTACAGCCATGTATCCTAATCCAGCCTTATCATGAGGACTCTAAGAAACCTTCAAGAGGTGATCCAGAGATAGAGTATCAGAGGATGGAGTAGACACCTTTGTCTTCCCTATGGAGATCTCCATCCTCTTTAACTCTAGAGTTAGAATCTATTTCTCATCTGAAAGGGACTGGACTAGAGTATTAAGTTTGGTAACTTGGTCCTGCAACTGCTTCCTGTCACTTTGAAGATTCTGACTCTCGTCATATAATTCTCTGATTCTGACTCTGTTCATTTGAAGTTTCTCTGCAGCTTTCTTGAATTCTTCATAAAGTTCATTGTAGGCTGATTGAAGCCTCTTCTTCAGGTTCACACTCAGAATTATAACATTCTCTACTTGCGGTCTCACACTCAAGTGAAGGACATGATATTGCCATAAGAGCTCTCTTGAAAGTGCTATCATCAGTTTCTGAGTTATCAGGATCATGCTGTGAATTTGAAGCAGAACTTGTTGTAGCTTCCTGACACATAAGTAAGAATGCAGAAAAGGAATTGGCAAGATTCTAGTTTTTCCTACAAAACTTGCCCATCTTCTCAACCATTAAGGTCAAGAAATCAATAGAGTCAATAGAACAAGTAAATTTGAAACTTAAAGAATTAAAGCAGTTTGAGGAGATATCACATTTAATAACATCCAAGCCTTGATGTTTAACATGCTTATAGTCCTTTTTAACTTGACTCATGGTGTCAGGCAAGACAACAAGATTTTCAGAAACAGGAACATAATTAAATATAACTATTTTATCAACATCATGTTTTACATTCCAAGAACTTCTACGTTCTAGAAAAATATCAATACAACTTTTTCTTCTGTCAAGAGAAAAGGGTTTGTTCATACTTTGACCCTCAGTCATGAACATCATCGTGTATGGATCGTTTTCTCAAGTTTTGAAACCATGATTGAATAACTCGGCTCTGATACCAATTGATAATCCTTACACAATGGTGTCCAATATACTAGAGGGGGGTGAATAATCTATATAGAAAAATGCTAGCAAAGATCACCCCCAAGTGAAAACAAAAAGACAAAACTGTCACTTATTCAGAGTAAAAAAAACTGACACTAACAAAAATGCTTAGGATAAACAAACGCAGAATAAGGAAAGCAATCCTAAGGAAGATACTCACAAGAGATAATACCAACAAGCATATAGCAATATGATGAAAACTATGGAGTAGATTATTAATCTATACACTAAACACCACCAACACAACCTTCTAGTCGTTGGATACTTGTTCAACTAGATCAAGATGAATAAATTCACTTTAATCAACGAATTAAGTGATCCAACTCTAGTTCTTGACTTGTTGTGGAGTTGAGGGGGTGAGTAGAAAAAGGGGCACTCTCACCCTTTCCTCTACCACAATACAAATCAACTAGAAGATTGGCTTGGAAGGATGTAGAGATTTACAAAACACAAACAACAAAGCAATAAAGGAAGCAAACCCCACAAGACAAGATTATAGTGGTTCGGCGAATGAAGCCTACATCCACTCTCCAAGTACTTCCTTTGTATTAAGAATCCCAAAGCTAATGTGAACCTCCTCCTAGCTCTACACCAATCCCTTTAGTGTTGGATTACAGTACATGTGAAATGTCCGTTTTGCCCTTGTTTGTCACAATTCACAAGATATAACATTTACATCATCCGTTTGAATTAATGTGTGATGCATCAAACTATGCCGTTGGTGCAGTTTTAGGACAAAGGAAAAACAAAATACCTAGTGTAATTTATTAAGCTAGCAAAACATTAAATGAAGCTCAACATAATTATACAACAACCGAGAAAGAAAAGTTAGCCGTTGTTTTTGCCTTAGAAAAATTTAGACCATACTTGATAGGTTTCCAAACAACTATCTTCACCGATCATGCCGCTCCTAGACATCTTTTGTCAAAAAATGAAACTAAGCAAAGATTAATAATATGGATATTATTACTCCAAGAGTTCTCTTTAGAAACAAAAGATAAAAAAGGATGTGAAAATATGGTGGCCGACCACCTTTCTTGGTTAAATTTAGAAAATGAGGAAAAAAAGTGAAATTAATGATACTTTCTTGGATGAAAATCTTTTTTGCTATCTTAGAAACTCCATGGTACGTAGATATAGTTAATTACATCGTTGTCGAGTACATACAATACCATTGGAGTAAGGACGGAAAAGAAAATTTTAAATCTATGATAAAATACTACTTTTGGGATGAAACTTATTTATTCAAGTATTGCCCCGACCAAATAATACGAAGATGTATACCAAATTGGGAACAAATAGATATTTTGTCCTTTTGTCGTGACCAATCTTGTGGTGGACACTTTAGGTGGATATTTTGTTGGCCAACTCTACATCGTGATACTAATATTTATTGCCAAAATTGCCACCGGTGTCAACAATTAGAAAAATTTTCTAAAAGAAATAAAATGCCACAAAAATACATTTTGGTAGTTGACATTTTCGATGTTTGGGGTATAGATTTCATGGGTCCATTCCCTTCTTCCAAAGGTTTCCTATACATTCGAATCGCGGTAGACTATGTTTCTAAATGGATTGAAGCTATCCCAACTAAGAAAAATAATAAGAAAGTAGTAACAAGATTCTTAAGAGAAAATATTTTTTCTAGGTTCGGGGTTCCTAAAGCCATTATAATTGACCAAGGATTACATTTTTGTAACAAATATTTTGAAGCGTTTTGTACAAAATATGGTGTCACACATAGAATAGCCACATCTTATCATCCACAAACTTCAGGTTAAGTTTGAGAATTCTACACAATGGTGTCCAACTGACTAGAGGGGGTGTGAATAGTCCCTTTTTAAAAAACTACAACTAAGTGATACTCAAAACAGATAAATTGATAAAACAGATAGCTACAACAAGATAAGTATAAACTTAAGATCCACAACTAACAACCAATCATATAGAGATCTAGAGATAGAGAAGGTATGCAAGGTCAAGAGTTGTAGATTTATATCCCTACAACAACTCATAAACAACTTTCTAGTCCTAGAGGTTGTATCTCCTTGAGATTGAGAACTTAAATAAATACTCAACTCTAAGACTACAAACACCTAATTGAAGTTACTAATTGTTAAGAGGCATTCCCACCTTCCGGTTCAAAGACAACTAACTAGAAACAAGACAGAGTTATAGAGATTTAAACTACAAACTAAGACATGAAAAGAAAACATAAAGCAAGAAAGCAAACCACAAGACACAAGATCTATAGTGGTTTGGCATAGTGCCTACATCCACTCTTAAAGTCGCCACCATTGCATTATGATGATCCAAAGTAAAGGCGCACCCCCTGACACTCTACACTACTCCCTTTAGAGTTGATCTATCTAACTTGAAAGTTGTAGAGACACTCCTTGCCCCTAACCTAGTTACCACCAACTAGGATTTCACCTATACACCTTCTATCAAGATGTAGAACAATCAAAGGTCTTACCTTTAGTGTGTTTGGGTTTCTCTTTAATCTCCTCACTTGATGGGTAGATAGAGAAGAAGTTTTGGTTCACTCTATAGAAATCAAGAGTTTATTCTTTTTACAAATCACTCACTCACTAATGGGTTTAGAAGAATTAGATATTTTAAGTGATTTAGGATGGATTTGATAAACATGTAGAAATTGAGCTTCAATGGGTGGTAGTTCTTCTTTGCTTCAAGTTTGTTCAAAATCCTCAATGGTTTCTTGGACATCTCTTGCCATATAAACCCTTCAAAAGTGTGACAAAATCCGTTGATCAAACTTGGTTGACCAAAAAGCAGCTTTGTAGAAGTGGGCCAAAGCATACAGAACAGTGTCAAGGCCCAAAACTACATTCAGCCCGTCAATCAGTCGACTAAAATTCAAATCTTCAGAATCCCACATATGGTCAGTCGATTGAAGAGAGAAGGTCATAATATCCACTTCTTAGTCAGTCGACTGAAGAGGAAAATGCAAGCTCCATTATATAGTCAGTCGATTGATGACCAAATGTACACTACCTTGATCATTAGCTCCCGGATGTTGTCGCTCGCGTCAAGCCTTGAGGTCTTCAACTCCGTAGCTTTACGGGCACACTCCAAACAAGACTTAGGACTGGTACAAGGACTCATTACATATAATACATGTGAAATGATTGTTTTGTCCTTTTTTGTCATAATTCCCAAGATATTACATTTATAATCTCCCCCTTTGGGAACTTATGACAAAAACATATATGAATATACATTACACATGTTTACACATTACAAAATATTAATGAGTTACTTGTACACAACAGCTCCCCCTCAACCTTAGCTCCACTTAAGTATGTGCCTGTAAATTAAGACTTCAAAGGCAAACATCTCATACTAGGGTTTATATCCACACATGTATATAAGATAGGCAAGAACTACCACTTATGAAACATCTGATATTCCTACAAAATGGTGCCCAAGCACTAGAGGGGGTGAATAGTCTATTTAAAAACTTACTAAAAAATATCACCCCCAACAGGTGTAACTGAGACAAACTGATGCTAACAGAGATATACTGATACAAACAGATATGCTTAAGATATACTAAGTGCGGAATAAAGAGATCTATCCTAAGCAAGTCTCACACAAGAAGTAAAACCAACATACACAAACAACATGATGTAACAAAGGAGTTAGTTATCAATCTCTACACTAATCAACAAAGCAACCTCCTAGTCCTTGGATACTTGTTCAACTAGATCAAGATGGATAAATCAATCTTAATCAATGAACTAAGTAATCCAATCCTAGTTCTAGATTTGTTGCGGAGTATGAGGGGGTGAGTAGAGAAAGAGGCACTCTCATCCTTTCCTCTACCACAATACAAATCAACTAGAAGATTGGTTTGATAGGATGTAGAGATTTCAAACAAACAAACAACAAAAGCATATAAGGAAACTTATGTAAAAGGAAGCAAACCACAAGACAAGATTATAATGGTTCGGCCAATGAAGCCTACATCCACTCTTCAAGTACTTCCTTGTATTAAGAATCCCAAAGCTAAGGTGAACCTCCTCTTGCTCTACACCAATCCATTTAATGTTGGATTACAACTTGAAAGAAATGAAGACAAGTCCCTTAGTCTTCAAGCAAGACTCCACCTCTTGGATTTGTAGTAGGGTGTAGTCACAATTACCCTAACATCCACGGATCTAGGGTTTTACCAATCTTGTTGAAGAACAAATTGAGGTTTTCTCTCTCTTGCAATAACCTCTCAAAGGTAGATAGAGAAAGGAATTTGAAGCTCTCTAGGGTTTATAAATTACCCACAATATACTCACACTCAACTCACAAAGGATAGATCTTAAGTTGCTTGAGTGGAGGAAGGATGATGGATGATTTCTCTCTTGAAAACCTTTCTCACAAAGCTTGGGTTTCTCTCTTGAATTCTCTTGAAGAAATAAACAAAATCCTTATGAAAATCATCTTGATGTGTTGTTTTTATAATTAAAATTTTCAAAGATCCGTTGGTCAAAGTCAGTTGACCAACTAGGGTTTTGACCAAGAAAACCAGATGAACCAGGGTTGAACCGGAGCAGAAAATCAGAATTTCCCGTTGACTGCAAAATTACTAAATGTGCCATTGTGAGTCAGTTGACTGATTATAAAAGTCAAAGGTCAACTGTTGGTCAGTCGACTGACTTGAAAGTCCAATTCCTTCTTTTGTTCTTCAGTCGACTCAAGTGTAAATGAGCTGCCTACTTGACCTGCCTGCTTTACTCGGTTTTTTCCCGGTTTTGCTTGGTTGTCGCCGATCGCGTCCATTTTTTATGTCTTCAGCTCCGAAGCCTTCCGGACACTTGTACAACAAGACCTGGACCTAATACAAGGACTCATAACTTTACATCACATGTGAAATGTCTGTTTTACCCTTGTTTGTCACAATTCACAAGATATAACATTTACAACATCATAAGTAAGAACTATTCATCATCATACAATCCATATTCATATATCCCTTCTCCCCCTTTTTGTCAAAAGTTGACAAAGGGTCCTTGCTCAAACAAGTTAAAAGATCCACAAGGATGTCCAAACATGAACAAACCTCTTTGAACATGCTGCAAGGACAGTTTAGCTCAACCATCATAAGATATAATTTGCAACATCCAGGGCTAGCTAACAGGGATACATGTCTACTAGCCACTCACACACATCACAAACATATATCCAAAAACAACCAGAGTGTGTGAAAGGCATGATGTGTACAGCATGTCATGATATCCAAACAAGAGAATATATAAGAGAAACCCTGATATCATAAGACACATGATTCATCCATAGCAAGTGATAAAAGAGAAAGATATGTATAACCAGAGCAACATCACCACATGCTGCAGGTAAACCTTAAAACCATCCACATAGATATATAGATAAACACACCAAAAATAAATGTATCTGACATCATCATAAATGCAACAAAAAACATGACAAGACACTGATGACACAAGGACTCCTAGATGACCTCCACAAGGGGTCCTTATTGAGATAAGGTTGATCATCATTTATCTAAGTGTGTTCCCAGTCAAGTACTACTCAAGCACCTCTTCCTGAGCCATCAGCAACACCATGACCACCCTGACGATCATAGACATGAGTACCCTCATACCACCGCTCGTCCTCAGACTCCTCAAAGTAGGCATCGGACGCATCCTCATGTGTGTTTGTTAACTTGTTTTTGCATCGAGAAAGAGAAAATAGGTTAATTATATATCTTTAGTAAAAAGGTGTAAGATTTTACTTGCTATCGACGGTATCGATATGTTAGGTTGAGGGTCATTATTTTACATCTTGAGGCCCTTAGGAATTGTTCTGCAAAGAATCTAGTAGTTCTTAAGGTGGGTTAGTTTCGGCATCGAGATAAGATGGAACTCACTACCAACTATGGCATAGAGATATAAATAGTTGGAGCATGGAAACAAATGCATCAGAAAGTTTGATATTTACCTAGAATGGTGAAGTAAAACCCCACCTTCATTTCATACTCACAAACCCTAATTTTACTTTATTTTCTTTAATTTAGTTTAGTTTTGCTTAGTTTAGTTTAGTTTAGTTTAGTTTTACTCAAAATTATCTCTACAAATCAAAATTCTTTCAAAACAACAATCTTTCATAACTTCCTCCCTAAACAACATCATCCATCGTCTTGTTTCTAGTTTGTGTTTAGGTCCCCCATTCTTGGGTGATGGATTCGATACCCCTTTTCTTATTATTATACTATTCGTAGTTTAATTAGTAGCACAAGGAAACTTTATAAAATTATTTCGATCTCCCAGTTGGGTAAGATGAGTGTGAGTGAGTGTGTAGCCGAGTGAGTAGAGTCTCAAAGGCTTAGTCCGTTTAGCTACGTGCCACAAAGACAACTTTTAACTAACATCAAAATTGGCGAGCATCAGGTAGTCCAAGAGGTATGTATATATGTATGAAATTACAATATCTACATTAGCCAATGTGTCGGCTGGATGATGTTATTGAATAGCTAAATTTGTGAACTATTTGCTACCAATATTCAAACAAGAACATATATCAACCAAAATTTATATGTCGACAAACACTACAATCATACCTACTTGAAATATAACAAGCATAAAGTTTTACACAAGGACAACGTTATATCAACCTTCTTTTGTATCAACCTCATTTGTATTCTTTTCATGCCCTTTTGTATCACCTTCATTTGTATTCTCTTCTTTTGTATCAACTTCGTTCTTCTCTTTAGCCCCATTTGTTAACAAGTCCATTGGATTCTTCGGTCCACAATCTAACAAGTCCGTGGTTATACAAATCATGTAATTTTACCTCTTATCAAGTATATATTTTTATTGTTTTGAACATTTTCTAAAGTCAACAATAACACTATTGATAATATGTTACATTGTATTTTGTCATATATACAGACTCAACATTCAAATTCCATGTAAAATTGGAGAGGACAATTTGTATAACCCAAAAGATATTTAATTATATATAGAATGTTCGACTTAATCTAATGGTTAGGATGTAATCTTAAAAATCAATGGTGTTCAATTGATAAACAATCATTATTAGGTAGAGTTTGACTGAAAAGTGGTAAAAGGAGATAAAATACACTAAAGGGTATAATGGGTACATTAAATAGCATTTATTTGTTTAAATGTCATTTTTTGGTTAAACAAGTCCCATTTGGGATAAATCCGGTCTGATGGTCCCATTTAGGAAGAGACACCATAATTTTGGTCCAATTTGGGAGATTACCCTTTTATATTTCTCCTTTCTTTTCCTTTGCTTTATTATTCGTTCCCATCTTTATCGGTATTTAATCTATAGTAACTTCAAGAACAAAATCAACCCCAAATTTTTCTTCAAACTTGTGGCATTATCACATACAAACTAACAATAAACGTCATAATAAAGTGAAAAGAGCTAATAAAATTCCAATTTTATGAGGTTTAAAAAGAGTTTGGGATCCTTACAATAGCAGGATCAATTTGGGATGAGCTTTAAAATTGAGTTTTAAATATATTATTACATTGTATAGTGAGATGAATTAAATTTACTTGCTTTTGTAGTGCATTTTCTAAATTAGTAACTTATTAAAAGTTATAAAATGTTTACTTGATTTATGGGTTAATGGTAATGTAACCTAAAAATTCTAGTCTTTATAGGCACATACAAACTTTTACCTTCTTCATTACAAGACTCTCTATTTATAGACTAAAAACTCGGATTCCAAAATGTTTCAAGTCCGGAAAAGCTTCATCGGGTGCTTATTGGGCCCCATTGACTGGATACCTAAATTTGAAAAGAAATAAAGAAGAATCTACTTTTGCTAAACCCAACATGTGTGCGGGCCCTTGGGTCATTATTCATGACTTAGCAAAAGTAACTTATCTAGTACACTTGTTTTTTATCTTGTTCAGCACACTTGTTTCTTATCCTTATGCAGCATGAGTTGTCCCCTAGCTAGTCTATTTCGTCCACGTCATCGTTTTGCTCTTCGCTTTCTCCAGGAAGCCATGAGGGCTGTTGAAATTCCTCGAGACGTTCTAAGATCTCAGTTTCTTTTTTTTGTAGTAATATTGGAGACAAATGGAAGAATAGTATTTGCAATGGTGATATCTCCATAGTACCGGGCTGTATTGTTTTAGGCTATGAGTTTATACCCATATCCAAAAGGTGTTTCAAACAGTTTCTTGATTTGATGAACTCTCCAGTTGTAGTAATCTTGTTCTCTAACTGTTGTTGGAATAATCCGTTGAAACCATGATGATATGTGGTGGCTGACGAAATAGCTGTATTGGGTTGGTTCAAATTCTCCATTAATCCAGGCTGGCGGAATAGACTCCATATCAACTTGGACAGAAGTTTTTGGTTTTGTTACAAAAAATTCTGTTATTCTTACCAAAAAGTGTTCTTCTGATAGAAAGTTTTTAAGTTTTTTATGACCTATTCGTCCGGTAAACTTAAAACTTTTGATTAGACCAAGGTTTAGTAAAAAACCAAAGGTTAAACCATGGGTTAACCAAAGGTCTAGAAGATGAAGAGTCTGGAAAAGTAATAGTTTCAAAAGTATCAAAATTTATGTGAAGACGGTATAGGGTAAAGTTATAAGAACAAAGTTTAAGGCATTCAGGGCTCAGCCTATTATGTGTAAAGGTCATTGGTCTTAAGCAATCATGAGTTAATTCCCTTTCCAAATAGAGTCTTTCTATTGTTTGAATAAGGTTTGCTACTTCTAGCCAAACAAGAATTTCTTGTTGACTACGTTTTTTGAAAATTGTTTCCTGAAGAAGTTCTATTGTTTTAACCAATTGTTTCTGAAATTTTTTTGGGATGAAAGAGGAAGAAGTGACTGTTTGGAAAAAAGTTTTGTCTATTACTATTTCCAGACAAAGAGGAAGAACCGATAAACATATTTTCTGCAAAATCACATAAAAAGTTTTCTACTAAGAAAATCAGATAATAAATTATCTTTTCCTTTTATATGTACGATGTTTGGTTTTAAACCTCTATTAATAAAACAATCTATAAAATTGGTTCATCTTCTATTATTAGAAGTAGTAGAAGTTTTTGTTTAAAAAGCTCTTTTAATATTATTTGCATCTATCCTTAAATCAAAATTTTCATTAGTTAAAAATAATTCAAAAGAATTTATAGTATTAATAATTCCTAAAATTTCAAGGTCTATAGAAGAAAGTTTTTTCTGTGCATCATTAAAATTTCCACTACAGTATCTACATATTTTTTCATCTTCATAACTATTTGTATTTTTTGCTTTTAAAACTCCACCCCATCCTTCTTTTGAGGCGTCAGTCTCAACAATTTTAAAATCTGTTTCTAAAGGTAAAGTTAATGGTTGTATAGTTTGAACAACTTGTTTTATCTTTTTAACTTGTTCAATATCTTCTTCATTAAAGAATTTTGTTCCTTTTGAACTTGTTTTACTATATAAGGGTCGTACTAATTTTGTTAAATTAGGAATAAAATTTCTAGCATAGTTTAAAATTCCTTAAAAGGTTTGTAGTTTTTTAGTTTCTTCTATCTTATCGGGAAAATCAAGAATCTTTTTTACTATATGTACGTTCTTGAAGTTCTATTTTTCATCCTTTAATGTATAATCCTAAATAATATCTTTTTTACATAGTTCCATCTTACTTATTGCTATTCCATTATCTATTAATGCTAATAAAATTGTTTTTATGTGTTTTTTATGATCATCTAGTGTATTAGAAAAGACTAAAATATCATCTATGTATACTAGACAAAAGTTTGAATATTGTTTAAAAATGTTATCCATCTTTCTCTGAAAGATTTGAGGAGCATTTTTTAAGCCAAAAGGCATTACAAGCCATTAATAATGCCTTTCGGGACAAGTAAAGGTTGTCCAAGGTATACTATTTTCTGACATTTTTAACTGCCAAAATCCACTTTTGCAGTCAAACTTTGAAAATAAAGTTTTATCTTTATATTATTTATTAGCATGTCTTTATTAGGTATTTTA